>CAUYPK010083561.1:0-23205 GCA_963574355.1 Loris lydekkerianus | reverse complement strand
GGGCGTGGTAGCTCACCACAACCTCAGTCACCCCGCTGCCTCAGCCTCCGGAAGCCGCTGGGATTACAGGCACTTGCCGCCGCGCCCGGCTGGGTTTTTCCATTTTTTGCATGAGTCGGGGTCTCACTGTCGCTCAGGCGAATTTCGAACTCCTGAGCTCAAGCAATTCTCCCTCCTCAGCCTCCCACAGTGTTGGGATTACAGGCGTGAGCCACCGCGCCCGGCGAGACAGAATTCTCATAGGCTCATTCTCCTACCTGAAGCTTTGGTTTGGCTTCTTGTGAGGCACCTATATGAATTGCACATTCTAGGGTATTGATGCCTCATTGGATTTGGGAGGACCTGATTTGCAATGGACTTGGTAGAACCTCATTTGGGAGGACCTTGATTTCAACAAACTGTACTTCAAACATCTAAAGACAGAGAGACAACCCACTGTACAGGGAGCCCCAATATGAGGGGACCAATCCTTTCAATGATTGGAAATTTCACCTGGTATTAGTAGATATCCTTTCAGGCTGGCCAGAAGTTTGTCCTACCCAAATGGAGAGAGCACCTACAGTCCAAGATGGACTCCTACCAGGAGCTACTGGCTTGGGACCTTTGCCAAGTTCCTGCAAACAAGCCTCAAAGGATGATGGGGTGATGGCTTTGCCTTCCAGCGTCTGCACTTGGATGTGCAACACAGTGTCGGTGGAGGGACCTTGCCTTCCAGCATCTGCACTTGGACAAGCAACACAGTGTTCATGTTTGTCCATGAGCTTCTTCAAGTGAACCCCCAAAAGGAACCTGAATGATAATGGGCTCTCCTTTATAGCTAAAGGAACCCAACAAGTAGGAAAAGCCCTGTATGTTTCATGGAATCCACTTAAAGTGGATAAGGTATTCCTTCTGCCTTCCTCTGGATAAGGGTAGCCCTTTAGAACCAGGCGTGGTGGTTCACGCCTATAATTCCAGTACTCTGGGAGGCCAAGGTGGGTGGATTGCTTGAGCTCACTGGTTGGAGACCAGCCTGAGCAAGAGCAAGACCCCATCTCTAAAAATAGCCAGGTATTGTGGTGGGTGTCTGTAGTCCCAACTACTTGGGAGGCTGAGGCAAGAGAATCACTTAAGTCCAAGAGTTTGATGTTGCTGTGAGCTGTGTGATGCCAGAGCACTCTACCCAGGGTGACATAGTGAGACTCTGTCTCAAAAAAAAAAAAAAAAACAGAAGTAGGCTTAAGTTCAGCCCCAAAGAAATAGTTTATGAGAGACCCTTCCTAGTGCCCCAAGGTCAGGACCACATTGCCTCTCCTCCCACAGATACTGAACGGTAAAACTGACAGTGGAGAATATGTTGCACAAGGAATGGCCCGGGTGAAAAAAAAGGCAAAAATATTTTCTGTCTCAACCTTTTGGGAACTGAAACCTGCATCCCTGAATCAGGCCAGTGGTTGGAAGGGCAAGGGGGGGGGGGGGAGAGTCTTTTGTTCTTGAGCCACAGGAGATAGCTCAAGGGTAGAGATCACAGGATTGTTTTAGCTGAAAATGGAAGAATCCGGGTGGAGGTCATGAGATTGTCTTAGCCCAAAACAGGATTATGGGATTAATCAGAACCTTTACTTCATTTATTTATTTAGTTTTTGGCCAGGGCCGGTTTGAACCCACCACCTCTGGTATATGGAACCAGCGCCCTACTCCTTGAGCCACAGGCACCACCCTAATCAGAACCTTTAAAAGCTCTGTGTTGTGCAGAAGTGGGGACCTTGGTACTTTGAGACAGGAATGTGTCTTCCTCCTCATTTGCAGCAAAGTAATAAACTTTTCTTTCTTCTCCTCAAACCATTTGTACTTGTTCTTCTGATGTGGCCTCTGGGACAAGTGTGAAATTTTTAGTAACAATACTAAAACTGCTTGTATGTAAGTCTTTGTGTATATATGTTTTTATTTCTTTCCTTTTTTTTTTTTTTTTTTTTTTTTTTTGCAGTTTTTGTCCAGGTTTGAACACACCACCTCCGGTATATGGGGCCAGCGCCCTACTCCTTTGAGCCACAGGTGCCACCCTTCTTTTTTGTTTTTTAAGAGAAAAGGTAGGGCAGCGCCCATAGCTCAGTGAGGGCGCCGGCCACATACACCAAGGCTGGTTGGTTGGAACCTGGCCCAGGCTAGCTAAAAAACAATGACAGCTGCAACAACAACAACAAAAATAGCCAGGCCTTGTACCAGGCGTCTGTAGTCCCAGCTACTAGAAAGGCTGAGGCAAGAGAATTGCTTAAGCCCAAGAGTTTGAGGTTGCCATGAGCTGTGACACCAGGACACTCTACCTGGTGTGTGACATAGTGAGACTCTGTCTTAAAAAAAAAAAAAAAAAAGTAAATAAATAAATAAATAAAAGAGAAACGGTCTCCCTACATTGCCCAGGCTGGAGTGCAGGGGCTGTGCATAGGTGCAATCAGCACACAGTCTTCCAAGTAGCTGGATGATGGGCATGAGCCACCACACCCAGCTATGTTTTCATTTCTCTTGGGGAGATACCAAAGAGTGGAATTGCTGGCTGATATGGTCAACATACGTTTAACTCTTTAGAAAAATGGCCAGCTTTTCAAACTGATCATTTTTTTACTCACACTAGAGCCAAGCGTGGTGGCCCACACCTGTAATAATTCTTATTCCTGAGTAGAATGGGCCTGTGAGGAAGGGAGATGTTAGTCAAAGGACACCAAAGTTCAGTGAGATCTACTGTAAAACATGGTGACCATAGTTAATGACAATGTATTGCATTCTCAAAAGTCCTAAGAAAGTAGCTTTTATGCACTCTCAGCACAAAAAAATTATAAGCATGTGAAGTAATGCATATGTGAGTCAGCTTGATCTAGCCATTCTAAAATGTATACATACTTCAAAGCATGTCGTGCATAATGCACATATACGTATAATGTTTATTTGTAAGTTAAAACAATAATGAATTTTTTAAAAGTCCCACTGTACCGTGCCCTCTGCCTCCAAGTCTGTGCCCTCCCGTGTCAGCGCCTCCATTTTCTCTAACGTGTCTTCTTCCTCACCGCCGCCTCTTCCTTCCTTGTCATTGAGGCATTCTTCACATGCCACTCTCTGCTTGTTCTGTCTTATTAATTGTCTGGATCCATTTTCCTTTAGTTTACTTTTTCTTTTTTAATCTGGAGATTTACACTTTTCTACTTTTTTGTCTTTTCTGGCATAGCTTCAACATTTTGTGGACAATTTTGCCAATCCCCTACAACTTCTCTTCCAGTGGGATTAGCTTTGGGAGACTAGCCAGATGTGGAGTTTAGCACAGGTACCCTAGGGGTGGTTGCCAGAAGGAAAGAAGATGTCTCTAGCTATGGAGTCTTTTTTTTTTTTTTTTTTCAGTTTTTGGCTGGGACTGTGTTTCAACCCACCACCTCCGGCATATGGGGCCAGCGCCCTACTCCTTTGAGCCACAGGCACTGCCCCTGGAATCTTTTTTTTTTTGGGGGGGGGCAGAGTCTCACTATGTTGTCCTGGGTAGAGTGCGGTAGTGTCACAGCAACCTCAAACTCTTGGCCTTAAGCGATTGTCTTGCCTCAGCCTCCCAAGTAGCTGGGATTACAGGCGCCCACCACAACACCCAGCTATATTTTTGTTGCAGTTGTCATTGTTGTTTTAGGAGCCCAGGCCAAGTTTGAACCCACCATACCTTGGTGTATGTGGCCAGTTCTCTACCCACTGAGCTATGGGCACTGCCCAGCTATTGAGTCTTGGGGATTTTCTACAGAGAGCATGCCTACTGTGAATGGCAATACTTTGTTTCTTTATTCTATTTCTTTTCTTTTTGCCTTTTAATTCTTTTTCTTCTTTTCTCTTCTTTTTTTTTTTTTGAGACAGAGTGTCATTTTTGTGCCATGGCATCATAGCTCACGGTAACCTCAGACTCTTGGGCTCAAGCAAGTCTCTTGCTTCATTCAGCCTTCCAAGTAGCTGGGACTACAAGCACCTGCCACGACCCCCAGCTATTTTTTTGTTTGTTTGTTTTTGGCCGGGGCTGGGTTTGAACCCACCATCTCCGGCATATGGGGCTGGTGCACTACTCCTTTGAGCCACAGGCACCGTCCAACCCCCAGCTATTTTTAGAGACGAGGTCTTTCTCTGGCTCAGGCTGGTCTTGAACTCATGAGCTCAGCAATCCACCCACCTTGGCCTCCCAGAGTTTTAGGGTTACAGGACCTGGCCTTGTTTTCTGTTTTGCCACCCTGAATAGACCTCCAGGAAATGTTGGTGAGAAGTGGAGAGAGAGAGCATCCTGTCCTTGTCTCCTTCCTGAGGGTGGGGGCCGTCTTGGAGGATGCCCTGTGTAGTCCCCTCCCCTGTTTTTTGTGGGCCCGATTGAGCATGGCAGAAGTGATGGCATGTATTTTCTGGCGCTAATACACAAAACAAACTGTGGCATCTCTCTCTCTGAAACTAGCTCTCGGGGAAGCCAGCTGACATCTCACGAGGAGAAGTCCACATGGAGAAATTGAGGACTCTAGCCAACAGGGAGCAAAGAACTGAGGCCACAGAGTGACTGAAGAAAATCTTCCTGTTCCAGTTAAGCTTTCAGCCTCAGCTGATGTCTGAACTACAACCTCCTGCGAGACCCTAAGTGACAGCCATGTGTACCACTTCCAAATTCCAAATGGATGCAGAATATGTAAAATAATATTTATTGTTTTAATCCCCTAAGTGTTAAGGGTCATTTGCTACACAGCAATAAATCATTGATCTCAAAGGAAAAACTCTCAACATTTCACCATTAATGTGCCCTATGCTGTTGGTGCTTTGTAGGAGATATTAATATCTTTTTTCTTTCCTCTCTTTTGTTCTTCCTGGTTTCCTTCCTTTCTTCTTTATTTTCATTTTTTTTTTTTTAGATAGGGTCTCACTTTGTCACCCTTGGCAGAGTGCTGTGGTGTCATAGTTCATAGCAACCTCCAACTCTTGGGTTCAAGAGATTCTTTTGCCTCAGCCTCCTGAGTAGCTGGGACTACAGATGCCTGCCATATCGCCCGGCTGGTTTTTTTTTTAGTGACAAGGTCTCGCTCTGGCTCAGGCTGGTCTCAAATCTGTGAGCTCAGGTAATCCACCTACCTCGGCCACCCAAGTGCTGGGATTATAGGCGTGATCCCCCGTACCTGGCTTCTTTATTTATTTATTTATTTTTATTTTTTGAGACAGAGTCTCACTATGTTGCCTGGGTAGAGTACCGTGGCATCACAGCTCATGGCAACCTCAAACTTTTAGGCTTAAGCGATTCTTCTGCCTTAGCCTCCCAAGTAACTGGGACTACAGGCGCCTGCCCAATGCCCAGCTATTTGTTGTTGTTGTTGTCATTGTTGTTTGGCAGGCCCGGACTGGGCTTGAACCCACCAGCCTCAGTGCATGTAGCTAGTGCGGTAATCACTGCTCTATGGGCACCAAGCCTACTTTTTTTTTTTTTTTTTTTGAGACAGAGTCTCGCTATGTTGCCCTTGGTAGAGTGCTGTGGCACCACAGCTGAAAGCAATCTCAAACTCTTGGGCTTAAGCAATTCTCTTGCCTCAGCCTCCCAAGTAGCTAGGACTACAGGCGCCTGCCACAATGCTCAGCTATTTTTTTTTGTTGCAATTGTCATTGTTGTTTAGCAGGCCCAGGCTGGGCTTAAACCCGCCAGCTTCGGTGTAAGTGGCCCATACCCTATCCACTGAACTATGGGTACCACCCTAATTTTATTTTTTTAATTGAAAAAAAATTTTATGTTTTTGGCCAGGGCTGGGTTTGAACCTGCCAACCTCTGGCATATGGGGCCAGCGCCCTACCCCTTTGAGCCACAGGTGCCACCCTAAAAAATTTTTTTTGAGACACTTTCACCCTGCCACCCAGGCTAGAGTGCAGTGACATGATCAGAGCTCACTGCAGCCTCCAACTCCTGGCTGGGATTAAAGGCATTAAAGGCACTCCTGGCCTCTTTCTTTATATTAGGAAAATCCATCTTTTACTTCTAGTTTGCTAAGAGTTAGATTATCAGTGTCTGTTGAATTTTACGAAACATTTTTCCTGCCACTGACATGACCTATGATTTTTCTTGCTTAGTTTGTTAAGGTGGTAAATTCATGAATTAATATTTTTAAAGTTAAATTTAGCTTGCATTACTAAAATAATCATAAACAAAAATTGGGGCCAGGTTTGGTGGCTAATAGCTATAATCCCAGCACTTTTGGAGGACAAGCCAAGAGGACTGTGTGAGACCAGAAGTTCAAGACCAACCTGAACAAGAGTGAGACTCTAGCTCTACAAAAATAGAAAAAAATCAACTGAACATGGTGTTGCCTGTCCATAGTCACAGCTACTCGGGGCCGAGGCAAGAGGATCTCTTGAGCCCTAGCCTGGGTGACAGAGCAAGACCCTGTCTCAAAAAAAATAAAAAAGGAAAAAAAGGCTCCGTGCCTGTAGCTCAGTGAGTAGAGCGCCAGCCATATACACCCAGTCTGGTGGGTTCAAGCCCGGCCCAGGCCTGCTAAATAACAATGACAACTGCAACCAAAAATATCCGGGTTTCATAGCAGGAACCTGTAGTCCCAGCTACTTGGGAGGCTGAGGCAAGAGAATCGCTTAAGCCCAAGAGTTTGAGGTTGCTGTGAGCTGTGATGCAGCAGCACTCTACCCAAGGCAACATAGTGAGATGCTGTTTCAAAAAAAAAAAAAAAAAAAAGGCAGAGCCAGCAAGGTGGCTCATTCCTGTAATCCTCCCACTCTGGGAAGGTGAGATGGGTGGACCACTTGAGCTCAGGAGTTCAAGACCAGTCTGAGTAAGAGTGAGACCCTATCTCTACTAAAAATAGAAAAACTAGCCAGACCTTGTTATCGGGTGCCTGTAATCCCAGCCAGTTGGGAGGCTGAGGCAAGAGAATCACTTAAGCCCAAGAGTTTGAAGTTGCTGTGAGCTGTGACACCACCACACCCTACACAGGGCAACAAAGAATCTCTCCCATAACTTGGACATGATGTATCCTTCTTTTTTATACATTGCCAGATTAAAGTTCCTAATTTTTCTCAAAATTTTTGTATCATTGTTCATGAATGAGATTTATTAGTAATTTTTCTTCCTCATATTATCTTTTATCAGATTTTTGTATCAAGATGATTCTAGCCTCAAAATGAGTTGGTGAATATAATTAGTTCTATTCTCTGAAAGTTGGTATAGGATTGACATTTCTTCCATATTTTTTTTTTTTTCATTTTAACATGAATGAATCTTAGTTTTCTATAAGTGTTTGATGGAAGTTTCTGATGAAGCCATGTGGGCCTGGAGTGTGCTTTGTGATAAAGTATTCAACTAATGTTTCAATTACTCTAAGAATTATTGGTCTATTCAGAAATCCTATTCTTAAGTCAGTTTTTTGTGTGTGCGAGACAGTTTCACTTTCTTGCTCTCAGGAGAGTGCCCTGACATCACAGTCCACAGCAATCTCAAACTCTTGGGCTTAAGCAATTCTCTTGTCTCAGCCTCCCAAGTAGTTGGTACTACAGCTGTCCACCACAATGCCTGGCTATTTTTTTGTTGTAGTTATCATTGTTGTTTAACTGGCTCAGGCTGGGTTTAAACCCACCAGCCTCATTGTATGTATGTGCCGGCGGTATAACTACTGTGCTACAGGCACGAACTATTTTATTTGATTTTTTTGAGACAGAGTCTCACTTTGTCACCCTTGGTAGAGTGCTGTGGCATCACAGCTCAAAGCAACCTCCCACTCTTGGGCTTAAGAGATTTTCTGGCCTCTGGCTCCCAGGTAACTGGTATTACAGGCGCCCACCACAACACCCAGAATTTTTAGAGATGGGGTCACTCTCTCTCTTTTTTTTTTTTTTTTTTTTTTTTTTTTTAGAAAGATTCTCACTTTGTTACCCTTGAAATAATTCTGTGGCGTCATAGTCCACAGCAAACACAAACAATTGGGCTGAAGTGATTCTCTTGCCTCAGCCTCCCAAATAGCTGTGACTATAGGCACCCACCACAATGCCTGGCTATTTTTAGAGATGAGGTCTCTCTCTTGCTCAGGCTGGTCTCAAACCTGTGAGCTCAGGGCAATCCATCCGCCTCAGCCTCCGAGAGTGCTAGGATTACAGGCATGAGGCATTGTGCCTGGCCAACACCCGGCTATTTTTAGTGACCAGGTCTCACTCTAACTCAGGCTGGTCTCAAACTCCTGAGCTGAGGCAATCCGCTTGTGTTGGCCTGCCAGAGTGCTGGGATTACAGGTATCAGCCACCGTGTCTGGTCCCAATTTGTGGTCATTTTGGATTTAAATCTATTAGTTTTAGTTTGTTCTACCTGCTTTATGTTCTTGTATTTTTTTCAAAAGGGTTTTTTTTTTTTTTTTTTTTATATAGAGACAGAGTCTCACTTTATGGCCTTGGTAGAGTGCCGTGACATCACACAGCTCACAGCAACCTCCAGCTCCTAGGCTTAAGCGATTCTCTTGCCTCAGCCTCCCGAGTAGCTGGGACTACAGGCGCCCGCCACAATGCCCAGTTATTTTTTTGTTGTTGTTGCAGCTTGGCTGGGGCTGGGTTTGAACCCACCACCCTCGGCATATGGGGTCGGCGCCCTACACTGAGCCACAGGCGCCGCCTTTTTTTTTTTTTTTTGACACAGTCTCAGTATATCGCCCTGGGTAGACATACTGGGTGAGTTCTGTGATGTCACAGCTCACAGCAACCTCAAACTCTTGGGCTTAAGTGATTCTCTTGCCTCAGTCTCCCAAGTAGCTGGGACTTATAGGCACCTGCCACAATGCCCGGCTGTTTTTTGGTTGTAGTTGTCATTGTTCTTTGGCAGGCCCAGGCTGGATTTGAACCCACCAGCTCTGGTGCATGTGGCTGGCACCCTAGCCACTGAGCCATAAGCTCTGAACCTCAAAATAGCTTTATTGAGATAATTCATTTAACATAGAACTCACTCGGCTCAGCGCCGAGTGGCTCAAGTGGCTAAGGCGCCAGCCACATACACCTGAGCTGGTGGGTTTAAATCTAGCCCCACCTGCCAAACAACAATGACGGCTGCAACCAAAAACTAGCTGGGTGTTGTGGTGGGCCTGTAGTCCCAGCTACTTGGAAGGTGGAGGTAGGAGAATCGCTTGAGCCTAGGAGTTGTAGGTTGCTGTGAGCACTCTACCCAGGGTGACAGCTTGAGGCTCTGTCTCAAAAAAAAAAAAAAAAAAAAAAAAATACAAACATAGAACTCACACATTTAGAGTATATAGTTCAATTGTTTTTAGTATATTCATAAGAGTTGTGCCAATGTTACAACACTTTCACTGCCCCCGAAAGAGACTGTACCCTTCACCAGTCATTCCCATTCCCCTATCTACCAGCTTCCTCTGCCCAGTCCTCAGCATCGCTAAGCTACTTTCTGTTGCTATAGATTTTCCTCTTCTGTGCATGTTACATAAAATTATTCCATATGTGGCTGTTTGTGTGGCTTTCTCACTTAGCATAATATTTTCAAGGTTCATTCATTCCTTTCTGTGGCTGAATAATATTCCTTTATAGGACACATTTTATTTATCCATTTATCAACTCATGGATATTTGGTTTGTTTCTACTTTTTTTTTTTTGAAGACAGAGTCTCACTATGTCACCCTGGGTAGAGTGCTGTGGTGTCACAGCTCACAGCAACCTCGAACTTTTGGGCTTGAGTGATTCCCTTGCCTCAGCCTCCCAAGTAGTTGGAACTACAGGTGCCCCCAAAATGCCTGGCTATTTTTTTGGTTGCAGTTGTCATTGTTTAGCAGACTCCAGGCTGGGTTCGAACTGGCCGGCCCCAGTGTATGTGACTGGTGCCCTAGCCGCTGAGTTACAGGAGCTGAGTCAATTCCTGGCTACTTTTTGTTGCAGTTGTCATTGTTGTTTTAGCTGGCCCGGGCCAGGTTTGAACCTGCTAGCCTCGGTGTATGTGGCTGGCGCCATAACCACTATGCCTTGGGCTTGGGCAATTCTCTTGCCTCAGCCTCCCAAGTAGCTGGGACTACTAGCTCTCACCAGGAGGTGTGGCTATTTTTAGAGGTGGCATCTCTCTCTGGCTCAGTTTGGTCTTGAACTCATGAGTTTAGGCAGTCCACCTGCCTCGGCCTCCCAGAGTGCTGAGATTACAGGCATGAGCCACCGTGCCTGGCCTTTTGTGAAAATTTTTAATACTCTGTTTTGTGATTCTGTGGTTTGAAGAAGCTTCTTTAAGATAAAACTATGAGACTGTGACCATTTATTATAACCTAAGGTAGCAAGAGCACAGCATATTCACAGAGATGAATTTTCTTCAAAAGACTGCTTTTTTCTGGTCTTACATATCCAGAACTGGTGAGACCATGACATGGGGTGTCTGACAGGCCACGATGCCAGCCAGACGGGATTCTCACAGTGCCAGGGGATAGATCATTGTGGCCTTCTCTCTGCCTATTTCAGGTGGGCATTCCACCCACTTTGGGCCAAAAAAACCCAAAACCACACACACACAAAAGGAGGGTGGTGCCTGTGCCTGTGGCTCAGTGAGTAGGGCGCCGGCCCCATATACTGAGGGTGTCACGGCAACAAAAAATAGCCTGGCATTGTGGCGGGTACCAGTAGTCCCAGCAACTCGAGAGGCTGAAGCAAGAGAATCGCTCTAGCCCAAGAACTGGAGGTTGCTGTGAGCTGTGACGCCACGGCACTCTACCGAGGGCAACAAAATGAAACTCTATCTCAAAAAAAAAAAGAAAAGAAAAGAAAAACTCTTTGGAACCCTCCACTGCCAGGCTTCCTGAGGAAACAATAAACATCCTATGGTTTCGCTGTTAGTCAGGTTTTCTGTTCTGTGTAGCCAAAAGCATTCCTAACTGACACATCATCCCCCAGATCTCAGCTTTAAATGTTATTTCCTCAAGGAGGCCTTTCCCAAAGCCCCATATCAACATGTTCTGTAACAATCTCCACTCTCCCTTAAGCACCCCTCGTCATACTTGTAATTACTTGTTGAATGATGATCTTTGTCCCTGCACTGGAAGTTCCATGAGAATAGACAGTAGGAGAGGTATCCTAGGGCCTGGCCCTGTATAGGTCTCAGTAGCCTGTAAATACATCACTATCAAAAAAAGAGAGAAGGGACTCAGCGCCTGTAAGCTCAAGTAGCTAAGGTGCCAGCCACATACACCAGAGCTGACGGGTTTGAATCCAGCCTGAGCCTGCCAAACAACAATGACAACTACAACCAAAAAATAGCTGGGCGTTGTGGTAGGCGCCTGTAGTCCCAGATACTTGGGAGGCTGAGGCAAGAGAATCACTTTAGCCCGGGAACTGGAGATTGCTGTGAGCTGTGATTTCACAGTGCTCTACCCAGGGTGATAGCTTGAGGCTCTGTCTCAAAAAAAAAAAAAAACAAACAAAAAACGAGGAGGTAGCCAGGCAATGTGGCAGGCGCCTGTAGTCCCGGCTACTTAGGAGGCTGAGGCAAGAGAATCGCCTAAGCCCAAGAGCTAGAGATTGCTGTGAGCTGTGACACTACAGCACTCTATTGAGGGCAACATGGTGAGACTCTCTCTCTCAAAAAAAAAAAAATGGTGTGGTGCCCGTAGCACAGTGGTTACAGCACTGGTCACGTGCATCAAGGATGGGTGGCAGGTTTGAACCCAGCCCTAGCCTGCTAAACAACAATGACAACTGCAACAAAAAAAATAGCCAGGTGTTGTGGTGGGTGCCTGTAGTCCCAGCTACTTGGGAGGCTGAGGCAAGAACATCACTTAATCTCAAGAGTCTGAGGTTGCTGTGAGCTGTGATGCCACAGCACTCTATCGAGGGTGACATAATAAAACTCTGTCTCAAAAAAAAAAAAAAAAATAGAGAGAGAGAAGGATCAATAGCACAGATGGAAAGAGGAAAAAGATAAAAATCATGGAAGGTGTGGGCTTGGCACCTGTGGCTCAAGCAGCTAAGGAGCCAGGCACATACACCTGAGCTGGCGGGTTCGAATCCAGCCCGGGCCCACCAAACAACAATGAAGGCTGCAACCAAAAAATAGCTGGGCATTGTGGTGGGCGCCTGTAGTCCCAGCTACTTGGGAGGCAGAGACAGGAGAATCACTTAAGCCTAGGAGTTGGAGGTTGCTGTAAGCGGTGATGCTATGGCACTCTACCCAGGGCGACAGCTTTAGGCTCTGTCTCAAAAATCAATCAATAAATAAAGATGTTTTAAAAAAAATTATGGGAGGTGTGAATTAAAGTTTGTGCAAGTATGCTTCTTCCATCACATGAAAACTGTTAAAATTTAGGGAATCATTAAAGAGGGGCTGGAATGGCCACTGTGGAACTGGCTGTGAGCATTTGTCTGGTACAAATAGGAGTTGCCAAGTAGTGTTAAGGGCCCAGAGGGATTAGAAACTATGTGCACTGGCACAAATCGCAGAATTATAAAATTTCCTCTGGCTGTGCTCAGCTGCGTGGTTGTGGGAAAGAAACTGGGGTCTGCAGGATAGGCTGCTTTTGGTTCCTTTCTCTGATGAAGTAAATGAAAGTAAACGTGGACTTTTGTTTCCATTATCTCAAAAGTGAAACCTTTTAGAACTTAAGGCTTGGTTGCCCTTTGGCTCCAGACTGGAGAATATCCATAGGCTGAAGCGTCCACCTCAGAAGTCTTCCCTTATTATCCACTTGAGGGGATCTGTGAATTTCCCAAAGTACATGCAGAAGCTATGCGTGCACCCATTCTGGGGAAAGTGTCTGTCAGGTTCTCAAAGGACTCTGTGATCCAGAAAGGCAAGAACCACAGACTTGAGGTTGCCTCCTCACCATGGGCATTATGTGGGGCCACTGCTGTGATCGGGGCCTGACCGCTGGGCAGTCGTGTCCCTGTTTGACAAGGGGCACTGTGGCTGAGGTAGAAGTGCGGAGGTCTGGGCTGTATTCCCTCAGGAAAGTTACTTAGTGCCTCAGTTTTCTTTTGTATAACACGGGAATAATAATCACAGTTCTTATTTCAGAGGGCTGTTGTAAAGATCAAGCCAGTTAACACAAGCAAATGGCTGAGGTACCATTGGTTAGATTAGGTTACACTCTGACTCAAAAAAAATAAAACTTGTTTTGCTTGTTTGTTTTGAGTCAGAGTCTCACTCTGTCACTCAGGCTAGAGTGCAGTGATCATCACAGCTCACAGCAACCTCAAACCCTTGGGCTCAAGCAATCCTCCTCCCTCAGCCTCCTGAGTAGTTGAGACCACAGGCCTACCCCACAATGCCTAGCTAATTTTTTCTATTTTCATAGAGACAGGGTCTGGCTGTTGTTTAGGTTGGTCTCAAACTCCTGAGCTCAAGGGATCCTCCTGCCTTGGCCTCCCTGTACTGGGATTACAGGTGTGAGCCACAGCACCCAGCATGTGTTTTATTGTGACTAAAAGTGCCACACATATGGGTGGGACCTGTGGCTCAAAGGGGTAGGGCACTGGCCCCATATGCCAGAGGTCATGGGTTCAAACCCAGCCCCTACTAGAAACTGCAAAAAAAAAAGTGCCACACATATTTTCAAGGACAAAACTTGGAATCAGAAAGCAGCATTTTGTAGGGGCACAGTTATAACTCGTTTTGTGCAAAACACAAAATCTAACCGTTGCCTCCTTTCTGAGGCTTATGCTGTGTGAATCTAAGCTAGTTCTTTAATCACTGTGCACTTCTGTTTCCTCACCTGCAAAACAAAGATAATGATAGTAACTGCCTGGTGGGACCGTTGTGATGAAGGCTCACAGCAGGACGTCATACCAAATTCTGGTCACCGCCACTGTGACAGCTGGGGCTGACGTTCAGGCTCCTCCTCCTCCTCTTTTTTTTTTTAATTAAATCATAGCCGCATACAATAATGCAATCATGAGGTACAATGTGCTGGTTTTATATACAGTTTGAAATATTTTCTCTTTTTTTTTTTTTTTTTTTTTAGAGACAGAGTCTCACTTTACTGCCCTCGGTGCAGTGCGGTGACATCGCAGGACTCACAGCAACCTCCAGCTCTTGGGCTTCCCCAATTCTCCTGCCTCAGCCTCCCGAGCAGCTGGGACCACAGGCGCCCGCCACAACGCCCGGCTATTTTTTGGTTGCAGTTTGACCGGGCCTGGGTTTGAACCCGCCACCCTCGGTATATGGGGCCGGCGCCCTACTCACTGAGCCACAGGCGCCGCCCAGTTTGGAATATTTTCATCAAACTGGTTAACAAAGCCTTCATGCCATTTTCTCCCAGGCTCCTCTTCTTAATGAGAAAGGCTCCTCCTGTCAGTAAGACCTTCCTTACCCTGAAACCTTCACGACTCATAAAGCACCTTCCTGCAGGGCATGTCTGTCTCACAGCTGCTCTACTGCTGAAGAATAGAGAACCAGAGAGAGCAAGTGACTAATGGCCCCACAGCCTATGGCCTTCCTCAGCGTTCCCTTCCAGGAGCCCCTTCCCTTTCTCTACCCAGTTTCCATCTGTAGAAATACTGCTTTGGGCTCAGACTGGGACTCTGGAAACCTCACCCACCATCCATGAAGCTGCCCTAAGTTTCCAAGTCAAAAGTCTCTGTTCTGAGCGGTCGTATGGCAGTGACATCAGGCTGCACTTCAGCCTCTGGAGACAGGGCCGGGCCTGTGCTTTCCATTACCCATCACCCGTCTGTGTAGAGAGCAGCTGGGAAAGGAATGAAATGCCAATGGCTCTGCTCTTTCAGGACACTCACAGATTTAAGGGAAGGGACATAGAAACCTCAAGTGACTAATCTGCTCTGCAGACTAAGAAACTGAATATACAAGTGGATAATGGCCAGAATATATAGAGCTTCAATCTACAACCTGCTCAGAAATTAACTCTTTTATGTACAACACCCCCAGAGATCAGCCTGCTGTGAGTCAGACTTGCAGGGAGCCAGACTGCTATCTCCAGTGACAATCCAGGAAGCTACATAATAACTTCTGTAACAGTCAGCCCCAAATGGACAGGACTTGATTATAACTGACAGCTTCCTTAATTTTTCTTTTCTTTTCTTTTCTTTTTCTTTTTCTTTTTTTTTTTTTTTTTTGAGACAGGGTCTCACTCTGTCACTCAGGCTGGAGTGCAGTAGTACAATCATAGCTCATTGTAAACTCAAACTCCTGGGCTCAAGTGATGCTCCAGCCTCAGCCTCCTGAATAGCTGGGACTACATGTGCCCACCACAACCAGCTGATTAAAAATATCTGTGTAGAGATGGGGTCTCATTGTGTTGCCCAGGATGATCTTTAACTCCTAGCCCCTAGACACACCTAGGTCTCCCAAAATGTTGTAATTACAGGCATAAGCCACCAAACCTGGCCAACTTCCCTAATTTTTGTTCCTATTTAGGACCAAGCAGACAAAGCCAAATATGCACCCCTTAACCAATCACATGTCTGAGTAGCCCACCTACAGCTTCCTCTTGCCAACAGCCTCCAACCAGGGTGCTACTGGACAGAGGGATCCGGCCACATGTCAGTGTCCACAGCCAATCCACAGAGTTAGGGACAATTCCACTAAACTTTACTATCAGAAGGCCAGGATTCTGGAGAACAGTGAGAGTAGACTCTCCAAGACTGTTCTATTCTTCCATTTCCGAAACCACAGTTTCGTACTTAAAGGTTCAAAGCAAAAGCCATATTAACCCTTATCTTAAACAATAATCAACATTATTGTTGTATTGTGACCTATTACAACACTTTCAATTCAAAAGTTACTCTCCTAAAGGGAGGGTTAGGAGAAATAATTCACCCTAAACTACTCAAGATATTCAATTTTAGATTGAAGCTAAATTTACAAAACAACAAGAATGGAAGACGTGAGGTGAAGGTCACATAGGACCTAAACTGACCAGACCGGCTGTGTCAGCCCCAGCAGGCCTGATTCCATCTTATTCACACTACATGTGCTGTCAAGGACACACCTGAATCCTTCCCTTATCCTTCTGTAAAGCTTTCCCACTCCTCTACCTGCCTTTGAACCTCTGTCAAAGGCAAGTTCCGGTGGCTGCGTCCCTCCCTGTAGCAAACTCAGCATAAATAGCCTTTGCTTTTCTCATTTGCTTGGTCTTCCTTTATTGCCACAAGACCCAGAAATGAAAGTGCAGGTAGCAGAGGTGGCACTGTCCTCGGTCAGTCCTCTTGTTCTCCTGAGCGCTTGGACTACAGAGCTGCTGGCTGTTACACTGGAAACACTGACCAGAACTTTGGACTCAGTAGAGCTAAAGCAGGAAGGCCAATTGGCTCACATGAAACCCTCCAGGCGTAAAATCACAAAGGAGGTTTTGTTAAATGCTGGTTGGTGGGGAGTGGCTCCAGAGATCTGGGGAAAGGCAGGAACTTTGCCTAGAATTTAGGGCCAGGAGCCGCCCTAAGGGATGGAGATTTGAGCTGGAACTCTCTTCTAACCTCCACTACCATACTTTATTCATTCTATAGATATTCTCTGAGCACGTAGTAGAGGGGCTGTTAGGGTCAGAGTTAAGGTTAGATGGGATGGGCAAGGTTATGGACTTTGTAGAGCTCACCCCCTAAGGATGAAGATAAACAGTAAATAATGATTAAAATAACGTAATTTCATAAGTAACAAATGCCCTGAGGAAAATAAAATAGGATGATGCAACAGAGAGCCAGTGCTGGGTGGGGGCAGCTATAGAAAGGGCAGTTAGGGACAGGCTCAAAGGAAGGACATATGTGCTGACACCCCTGTGGCCAGAGGAGCCATCAAGGTGACTCTCAGCAGAAATGGTTTTCCTAAGCCTGGGTGTGATGGCTCAGCCTGTAATCCTAGCACTCTAGGAAGCTGCGCCAAGTGGATTGCTTGAGTTCAGGAGTTCGAGATCCACCTGAGCAAAAACTGAGACCCTGTCTCTAAAAAAATACCAGGGCGTTGTGGAATGTGCCTATAGTCCTGTGTTGGGAGGCTGAGGCAGGAGTATCGCTGGAAGAGTTTAAGGTTGCTGCGAGCTATGACACTACGGCACTCTACTGAGGGTGACAAAGTGAAACTCTGTGTCATAAAAAAGAAAAGAAATGGTTTTCCAGGCAGAGGGAGCCCCTTAAAGCAAAGGCCCAGAGGCAGGACCAGGACTGACTTGTTCAATAAAGAACAGAAAGGAGGGTGTGGCTACAGCAGTGTAAGCAAAAGGCAGTATGGTGGGGTGGGGCCAGGAGAAGGCTCAGGCAGCAGCAGGCACGAAGGACCTCCTCCAACATAGTAAGAGTTTAGATTTTAGGGCGGCGCCTTTGGCTCAATGAGTAGGGCACCGGCCCCATATACCAAGGGTGGCAGGTTTAAACCTGGCCCCTGCCAAACTGCAACAACAACAACAATAACGACAACAAAATAGCTGGATGTTGTGCTGGGCACCTGTAGTCCCAGCTACTTGGGAGGCTGAGGCAAGAGAATCACCTAAGCCCAAGAGCTGGAGGTAGCTGTGAGCTGTGACACCACAGCACTCTCTGAGACTCTGTTTATTTAATGCTAAATATAATGGGAAGCTATTTTTAAAAGGCACTAATGGCTGATCTGCCTTAGGTTTTGTCAAGGCCTTGGAAGACCTTTTTTGCTGAGATCTCATCAAGATCCCAGATGCCAGGGGCTGTGTGTGTGTGGGGGGGAGTTAAGGAAATACAGGGTAAATCAGACCCAGTTATTGTAAGCCACAACCAGAATCCCTTGCTGAGTCAGGCAAAATTTGTCACATGGTGCGTGTAACCCCCTGAAATTGTATGCTCATCATTTTTTGTGTGTACCTTATTTTAGGGAGAGAACCCAGAGATTTTACCAGCCCTTTAGGAGAGTCTCTGTAACCAAAAAAAGACAGAAAAAGGAGAATATTGACACACATGTTTACATACGCCTGGGCATGGGCTTTTTTTTCTTTAACACTAGTCAAAGCCAGATGCATTGGCTCACACCTGTAATCCTAGCACTCTGGGAGGCCAAGGCGGGTGGACAGCTTGAGATCACAAGTTCAAGACCAGCCTGAGCAAAAGTGAGACCCCGTCTCTACTAAAATACAAAAACTAAGGCAAGAGGATCACTTGAGCCTGAGTTGGAGGTTGCTGTGAGCTATGATACCATAGCACTCTATCTAGGACAACAGCTTGAGATAAAAAAAAAAAAACAAAAAAAAACACCAAAGCTAGGGAAGTGGACAGGGTGAAGAGGAAGGTGCTAGCCACCCTTAACCCAGCCCCCTAGGCCAGGGTGGGGTGGTGATAAACCTGCTGCCAGGTCCTGACTTGGGTGGCCCCACCCCACCCTTAACCTGTACTCACATGCCTCCACTGTAAGGAACTTCCCCTGGAGAGGTGGGGTGCAGGAGGGCTGCACCTCACCCCAGGGTGCAGAGGCCCCTAGGTGTGGACTGCAGGCTCTGGGAGAGACCTGCTGGAGATAAGTACTTTGCTTAGATCACTGAAGCCACTGTTCTCCTCTGCCCTAGGCTCCTCTGAACCCCCAGCCTTAATGAAAAGAGCACAGCACACTCTCGGCCCCACCAAGAGCTCTTTACTCACATCTGAACTCATCTCTTGGAGATATATATATGTATATATATTTGTGTGTGTGTGTGTGTGTGTGAGAGAGAGTGGTTTTTGGCCAGGGCTGGGCTTGAACCTGCCACGTCCAGCAAATGGGACTGCCCAGTTCACCCAGCCCTGCCCAGCACACAGAGGCTGAGATGGGGGCCTTCTTCAGTTCACTCTAGAATCTTGGCTTGGATTTGCTTCACTGCCCAGAAATAGGCTCTGGTGTGGCCTGCAGGACCCACCTGTTCTCAGCCATCAGTCAGGAGCTCAGCCCTCCCTGACCCTCAGATCCCCAGTAATCTGGGTCCGCGAGTCAGGGAATAGAGTCAGTTGCTGATGACAGGTCCCTGGCAGGACGCAATGACAGATGAGGACCTCCCAATCTCACATTTGGAGAAGCAACCAGGATGGCTCTCTCTGGTCAATCAAATCGAAGAGCTTCTTTCCTCTCTGGCTCTGGAACATTCACACCATTCAATGTCTTCCTCTGAGGCCTCTTTTGAAGGTCAGAGCACAGTCACCCATGCTTGTGTGCCAAGCTCAGTGAGGAATTTTTGGCTGCAGTATTCTCTGGCCCTCTCCCTACGGGTATTGCCAGTTTCTGGGACAAGTGGGGGGACCTTACGTGAGAGGACAGGGGGTGTTATTGGGAACAAGTGCCCTTCGTGCTTCCACAACCATCAGCTGTCTGCTCAGACCACCCCTCCAGTGGTGCCGAGTGGGCACTGCCTGAGAAGGGAGGAAAGAGGAAGAGGCGACAGAGCTGCTGCAGATACTGGGGTGGGAGGGAAGACGCCGCCCAGCCCAGGAGCAGGCATCACCCCCGACGCTGGCCCAGGTCTGTCTCATCAGAGCTTCCAAGAAAAAGCCTTGGGAACACATGGCGAATATGATGAGTTCACCTAACAGCGTGACTGGGCACCTATGTACTGTGTGCCACGGCACAGGGAGACAGCGAGCTGCAAAACTCCCAAGGCAGGACCTGGACCCGGCTGAGGATGCCTCTGTGCACACATGAACTGCCAGCCCCAGGGAAGGTTCCTGCCCAGTGGGAACACAGGCGTGAAGAGAGTCATGGTGAAGAGACAGGTGGGAGCGGTGGGAGTCTCCGCCTAGGTATGAGGCCCCTGGGGCCAATGAAGGATGCTGGGCAGGGTCCCACTTCTCAGTCCCAGAAGAGCAGTGGTCACTTTACAGCACCAGAAATCCTACTACGGGCCTGTGTCCAGCTGCTCACAGGATCTGTGGATGATACGCCTGTGTCTGTGGTCGGACGGGTGAGCCTGGGTCACATCCTGCTCAGCCTGTACCTCACCCACAGCGAGCCCGACCCTCTTCTTTCTGACTCAGGTCCTTTGTACGTTCAGTCTCTTTCCTCTTCTTCTAGAATGAGGTACAATTGGCTGATGTACCAGTTCTTCCCCTTAACTTCAGCCTCTCTAGGAGTTTCCTTGCCCCTTAAACTAAACATTTCCAAGCTGATGCAGTGGCTAACGCCTGTGGTCCCATCTATTCAGGAGGCTGAGGCAGGAGGACCCTGGGATACTCAAGAGTTTGAAGTTACCGCAGGGCGCAGTGGTTCACGCCTGTAATCCCAGCACTCTGGGAGCCTGAGATGAGCAGATTGCTTGAGCTCAGTAGTTTGTGACCAGCCTGAACCACATTGAGACCCTGTCTCTAAAAATTACCTGGGAGTATTGCGGGCGCCTGTAGTCCCAGCTACTCAGGAGTCTGAGGCAAGAGAATGGCTTAACTCCAAGAGTTTGAAGTTGCTGTGAGCTATGATGCCTCAGCACCCTACTGAGAATGACAGTGAGACTCTGTTTAAAAAAAAAAAAGAATTTGAGGTTACAGTAAGCTGTGAGAGTACCAGTCCAGTGCACTCTAGTAGTCTGGGCAATTTTTTTTTTTTTTTAATTTTTAGAAACAGTGTCTGGCTTGTCCCAAACTCCTGGCTCCAGTAATCCTCCCATCTCAGCCTCCCGAGTAGCTGGGACTACAGGTGGGCACCTCAGTGGACATTACTAAGCATTTTGCTGTCATCCACTACACAAGCACAACTGAAATTTTGTCACATCGGCCTCAGTGCTGAATCCTGCAGGGGAAATAGGACGTGTAAGCAAGACTCTGCTCTTAGGAATTTATAATCTAATTATTGGAAAGTTC
Organism: Loris lydekkerianus; assembly: GCA_963574355.1. Lineage (NCBI taxonomy): Eukaryota > Metazoa > Chordata > Mammalia > Primates > Lorisidae > Loris > Loris lydekkerianus. Next base: position 2,496 of record CAUYPK010083561.1, on the reverse strand, counting down.
CTAACGTAAAGATGCAGGCTGACTACAGTCACACTGTGCATGAGCTATGTGGATGATGAGCTCCAAAAGCAGCTGGAGGGGAGAGGTTGTGTTGGAACACCAAATGCTTCTTGGAAGAGCTGGCACTGGAGCCACCTGAAGACTGAACAGGATATGAGGAAGAAGAGAAGACATTCCTTTGCCACCATGAGCAAAGTAGTAGGCTTCTGCATTGATTCCTGTCATGGTCATCCATGGAGGAGTGAGGACATCTTCATCAGGTGGTGGCCACAGAATGCAGGAGGACACACAAATGTGTGAAGAAGAGGAAGCCTTTGGGCTACCAGGCCAGCTCTTCCCATCTGTGGTGATCTGGATTCTGTGTTTGCCTCCTCTGGGTCATAACTTCTTCACCTATAAAATGAAGACCCTGGGGAAGGTGATGTCTAAAGTTTCTTACTATTCTAGAGTTAGGAGCCGGACGCAGTGGCTCATGCCTATAATCCCAGCACTCTGGAGGCTGAGGCAGGAGGATTTCTTTTTTTTTATTTTTTTTATTTTTGGGGATTCATTGGGGGTACAATAAGCCAGGTTACACTGATTGCAATTGTTAGGTAAAGTCCGTCTTGCCCCCAGAAAGTGTGGCACACACCAAGGCCCCAACCCCCACCCTCCTTCCCTCTTTCTGCTTTTCCTCCCCCCCCCATAACCTTAATTGTCATTAATTATCCTCATATCAAAATTGAGTACATAGGATTCATGCGTCTCCATTCTTGTGATGCTTTACTAAGAATAATGTCTTCCACTTCCATCCAGGTTAATATGAAGGATGTAAAGTCTCCATTTTTTTAAATAGCTGAATAGTATTCCATGGTGTACATATACCACAGCTTGTTAGTCCATTCCTGGGTTGGTGGGCATTTAGGCTGTTTCCACATTTTGGCAATTGTAAATTGAGCTGCAATAAACAGTCTAGTACAAGTGTCCTTATGATAAAAGGATTTTTTTTCCTTCTGGGTAGATGCCCAGCAATGGGATTGCAGGATCAAATGGGAGGTCTAGCTGGAGTGCTTTGAGGTTTCTCCATACTTCCTTCCAGAAAGGTTGTAGTAGTTTGCAGTCCCACCAGCAGTGTAAAAGTGTTCCCTTCTCTTCACATCTACACCAGCATCTGCAGTTTTGAGATTTTGTGATGTGGGCCATTCTCAGTGGGGTTAGATGGTATCTCAGGGTGGTTTTGATTTGCATTTCTCTAATATATAGAGATGATGAAAATTTTTTCATATGTTTGTTAGCCATTCATCTGTCATCTTTAGAGAAGGTTCTATTCATGTCTCTTGCCCATTGATATATGGGATTGTTGGCTTTTTTCATGTAGGTTAATTTAAGTTCTCTATAGATCCTAGTTATCAAGCTTTTGTCTGATTCAAAATATGTAAATATCCCTTCCCATTGTGTAGGTTGTCTCTTTGCTTTGGTTGTTGTCTCCTTGGCTATACAGAAGCTTTTCAGTTTAATGAAGTCCCATTTGTTTATTTTTAGTTGTTGCAATTGCCATGGCAGTCTTCTTCATGAAGTCTTTCCCCAGGCCAATATCTTCCAGTTTTTCCTATGCTTTCTTTGAGGATTTTTATTGTTTCATGCCTTAAATTTAAGTCCTTTATCCATCTTGAATCAATTTTTGTGAGTGGGGAAAGGTGTGGGTCCAGTTTCAGTCTTTTACATGTAGAGATCCAGTTCTCCCAACATCATTTATTGAATAGGGAGTCTTTCCCCCAAGGTATGTTCTTGTTTGGTTTATCGAAGATTAGGTGGTTGTAAGATGTTAGTTTCATTTCTTGGTTTTCTATTCTATTCCAAGTGTCTATGTCTCTATTTTTGTGCCAGTACCATGCTGTCTGAACCACTGTGGCTTTGTAGTACAGACTAAAATCTGGTATGCTGATGCCCCCAGCTTTATTTTTATTACTAAGAACTGCCTTAGCTATACGGGTTTTTTTCTGGTTCCATACAAAACGCAGAATCATTTTTTCCAAATCTTGAAAGTACAATGTTGGTATTTTGATAGGAATGGCATTGAATAGATTGCTTTGGGAAGTAAAGACATTTTAACAATGTTGATTCTTCCCATCCATGAGCATGGTGTGTTCTTCCATTTGTTAATATCCTCTGCTATTTCCTTTCTGAGGATTTCATAATTTTCTTTATAGAAGTTCTTCACCTCCTTCATTAGGTAAATTCCTAGGTATTTCATTTTCTTTGAAATTATGGTGAAGGGAGTTGTGTCCTTAATTAGCTTCTCATCTTCACTGTTATTGGCGTATACAAGGCTACTGACTTGTGGACATTGATTTTATATCCTGAAACATTACTGTATTTTTTGATGACTTCTAGGAGTCTTGTGGTTGAGTCTTTGGGATTTTCTAAGTATAAGATCATGTCGTCAGCAAAGAGGGAGAGTTTGACCTCCTCTGCTCCCATTTGGATTCCCTTTATTTCCTTGTCTTGCCTAATTGT
>CAUYPK010083559.1:0-26801 GCA_963574355.1 Loris lydekkerianus | reverse complement strand
AAAAAAAAAAAAAAAAAAAAATCCATCCATTGATCCCTCACCCCCTGCAGCATTTGGACACTGTCAAGGGCAGGACCAGGAAACAGCAGTCTGGGAAGCACTGGGGAGACAGACCCTGGAGAAGGCAAGTTCAGCCCCTTATTTACATAAACAGAGAACAAGAGCCAAGTGGTGGCTCATCTGCACAAGGTCATCCAGCAGCCACAGGGCGCTCTTCCCACCACCACTGTAGGCCACTCTGCCCTTTCTTGGGCCTAGGACCCTGCTCTTTGCTAATGAGACCCACACCGCTGGGTTTAACCCACTTCAGACACAAGCTCTGGACCACAGGAGTGGGGCAGGGCTTGGCCAGGCCCAGTAATCAAGCAAGTCCTGGCCCCCTTTCTGCACACGGGGCTTCAGGAGGCTGGCTGTCCTGCCCAGGGTCCTGAGCTCTGGCATGGGAAGGAGCAAGTTCCAAAGGTTAACAGGACCAGGATGAAGCTACAACCAGCCACACACTGCAGAGGCTGCCTCTGAGGGGAGTGCTGGTGAACCCCAAGAGGAGAAAATATGACCGGGCAACACCATGAGTCAGGGTGTGCCAAAGGAGGCTGGATGCCCAGTGCCCGGAACAGTGTCTTGCACACGTGAGTACCCAACAACATTTGCTGTGTGAATAAAAGAACTGAGCTGGAGAAGAAGGGACAGTTTGATGTCCAGCACCTCAGTGCTTGAATGAAGCTCTGGGAAATCCTGGCACGACATCTCCTGACAACCACTTCCTTGGTCCTGCCATTTGCAGCCAGGCTGGGGGTTCCCCCACCAGGGCCTTCCTGGGCAGCTGCGCCTGCCAACATTCCAGTCTCATCTCCCACTCCACACTCTCAGCTCCAGCCAGACCAAGATTTGCACAGGGTCCCTGCCATGCCTCTGGGCTTCACGCAGGCGGCCCCTTCCAGGAAGGCCTCACCTACCTGGTCCTCCTCTCACCTGCTTCAGTGGCTTCCTCCTTTAATGAGCCATTTCCAGACACTCAGTGACAACAGAGACCCCATGCTTGGCCACACTCACCCGTAAGCCAGCACTCACCAGCACACTGGGTGGCATACTTATTTGCAGTTTCCTGCTAGACAATGAACCCCTGAGGAGTGACCCTGGCTTCAAACTTTTAACTACAAGTAACAGACGTCTCAATCAAAGCAGCTGAAACCAGAGGAAGGTTCTCTCACACACACAAGGGCTAGAGCACCAGTTCTCAACCTGTGGGTCGCGACCCACAGGAACTGTATTAAAGGGTCACAGCATTAGGAAGGTTGAGAACCACTGGTCAGAGGTAGACGCCCAAACCTATAGGGGCACTGGCCACAGTCAGGACTTGAGGCTCCCTCTCTCAGATCACTTATGACCTCAGCTGATCCCCTAACAGTCCCAGGAGGAACGCACTGTTATTCCTGTTCTGCATATAAGGAAATGAGCTGGACGGCAGGCCAGCTGAGAGCCCAGATTTGGAAGAACAGCACTGCCCAAGCACCTGTCTCTCCCGGGGCACCCAGCTCTGCAGAAGGGATGAGCCTGAGAGACACTGTCGTGCTGTCCTCTTTACATGCCTGCTGCTAGCTCATCCAATCTCTTTGTGCAGTGTTTTAAGGGCAAGGCTGTTTGCAGGTATCCCAAAAGAAGGCTAGGAGGGTTTCAGGAGTAGACTCACAGCCTCTATTTGCCTCTAGGTTGCCATTGGTACAGCTGTGTTTGGCTCCTCTAGCCACTGCTTGGGTGGGCAGGACAGGGCAGGACAGGGCAGGTCTGAAGTTTCCAACCTCTAAGTTTACAGAAGCTGATTTCAAGTGACTGTGCCCTAGTCCACCAGCCCCTGAGTCTGGGTGATAGCACAGTCCAGGAGCCTGTTTGGTTCTTTTCAGAGAGGTGGGAGACACAGAAGAGACCCATGTCACAAAGCCACCTGTAACTGTACCATCAAGGGCTGGGGCCTCCTCCATTTTTCTGATTCAGAAATCACATCTTGTCAGAGAAACAGAAGTTGAACAGGCCTGGAGGGCTAAACTCATCTGGACCAAACTCTCCAGAAACTGATGAATGAGCCAGACAATTAATTCATTTATGCTACAAATTCCAATAAGCACGGTGCTGGGCACACAGCCAGATGCTGGGACCCTTGGTAAGTGTCTTGGCCTAGAATAACACCCCTGCAGGTTGGGCTGTTGTTGGCCCCATTTTATAGATTCAGAAACAAAGCCCTTGGAGGAAGATGGGGCTTGAGGTCATGACCAGGAACTGGCAGAGCTGGGATTTAAACTCACTTTCTCAATTCTGCTATGGTAAAGAAAAAGCAGCCACAGACAATATGCAAATAAATGGGCATGACTGTGTTCCAATAAAACTTTATTTACAAAGCCAGGCTGTGGGAAGATTTTGCCTGTGACAGGGCAGAAGCAGCTTTAATTTCTGACTGTGATGTTGCCTTTTAATAACTTAACCCCCACACTTTTGTTTTCACTTCTAGGCTTATTTTTCACATTCCCTTAAATAAATATATGGTTCAAATCAGATAATCAATATCAAGTCAAGTAAAATACATGCTGGCATTATCCATTCAGAACTACCCCAAGAAGCAGTGACAGGCAGCATGAGAAGCCCAGTGCTCAAATAAGCAGAATCTACCATACTGCTCTGTCTTGCTCCTTGTTTTCTGTAAGAAGAAAGTGCTGGCAGGGATGAAACGCCAAATTTACAACCTGTTTCATACTGTTTAACCCGCTCCTAGAAGCTTCAGTGTATGCTAACACTGCAATCATCAATTCTTGGTCCAAAGGGGACCGACAAGTGCCCAGATCCATCCAGGAAGTCAGGGTCTCAGAGAGCAGGCCAGTTCCTGTGGGGCAGGGTGTGGAATGAGGCCCAGCTGCACCTCCAGCAGCAGACAGGGCCCGACAGAGAGGCCTGTTGGGAGCCAGCCTGCTCCAACTGGACACTGAGGCCCAGAGAAGCCCAACACCTTGCCCAAGTTCACACAGAAGTCTGACCCCCTCCAGTTTCATAATCTTAGGGTGCTACCCAGAGCCCAAATGGTCATACCCCACTATACCTGGGCCATGATCAAACTTGGGGGTGTGAATTCCCATTGTAAAAGTAGCCACACAGATTCATTTCCTTCTTGAAAATGAGCAGCCTTTTCCCAGTGCTGAGATCAATGAACACAGCTATGGTACTCATATTTGCCACCTGTACATCTCACCCGACCCCCAAAGCCCTGGGCACGAGCACTGCGATTTTCCAGAAGGAAGCTGAGGCCCAGAGAAGGGAAGCAAGTTACCTGAAGCACAGAGCCTGCACCAGACGACTGGCTCTAAACTCTGTTTTCTCTGTTCCACTTTACTGCCTGTATCACTGTCCAAGGGGAACCAAGGGTCCAGGATGAGAACCCCCCGACCCCGTCCCAGAGTGCTAAGGAGAACTGTTTTACAGAGTCTCACTGTGAGGAAAGACCCAGAGTCAAAGGTTCTAAATGGTCCACTGACTCTCAGAGGAGAGTGAATGGCTACCCAAGATGGGGCTGGGCCATAGTGATGGGTGTTCAGTTCTTCTAGAGGTAGTATACCGATAAAGTCATTTAGAAGAATTGGGACAATTTTTAATCTATTCACTTATTCTTCCAACAAATAACAATGGTAGAGATACCTAATCCTGTATGTTTTAGCATAAAAAGCAGAAGAGGAGGATGCTTCTCAAAGGACTCCACTCCAGTGTCTACAATTTCTAAGCATATTCTGGATGGCAGGAGGGGTTTTGTTTGCAAGCCCAAAGATCAGTATAACCTAGTGAGGCGGAAGAGAGGCCTGAGGAGGGAAAGTTTGAAAAGCTGTGAGTATTTTTCTGCAGATAGAGGGAGAGAGGAGGGCTCTGAATTGTAGCACCTGCCAATTTCCTACGCTGGCCAATTTCAACTTACCAAGATATCCATCAGCTCACAAAACTAACTACTAAGCAATTGACCTCACGTGTAGCAGCCCGCATAGCCTATGGGTAAGAGGAGTGAGAGTTATAAGAAATACCTGTATAGCTCAATAATGGAACACCTTGGTGGAAAGGGCATGGAGAGGGATTTATCACTCCTAACAAGCATGAGAGCTCACAAGATGTGAGCATTGGTGAATTGGAAGTCTCTTATATTAGGCTGGAGGAGAAGGCAGACAGGAGCATAAGCATTCTGTCACAGACCTGCTTACTCTGACTCCTGCCTGCAGAAGGCCGGCACGGCCTCTCTCTGCTAAAGATTACCAAGCTCTACTAAAGACTAAGATCTGTCTACTCTAAGACGGCTTTAGACTAAGACTCTCTCCTGCTGAAGTAGATAGCCCTCAGGCACCTAAAAGAAATTGTTCCTGAACAAGGTAGCTTAGCAGTCCGCGTCTGGAACCTAGTTAAGCCGGGCCTGAGACCTGGCCAGTCCCAGGCCCTGACAAGTGGTGGCAGTGGTGGGATGTGACACTCACGAGCAAGCTCCAGAAGGCTATTGAATGAGCCTTACCTCCCAGGACAGTCAGAGCAGGTCTCAGGCATCTAGGGCCCTCCCTGAGAGGGGAGAACTCAGGCTGAAGCCATGACCCCCATGACTCTGGAGAGCCCAGAGGTTAAGCTACCTTATTACTTGGTAATCCCCAGCCCCAGCCCAGTCTGTGTCCCTGAGGGGCTGAACTGGAAGCCTCTGCGTGGTTCCCCTTCTTTCAGATCCTCCTGCCTCACCAGAACTCTTCCCAGCCTCCCTGAGTGTGCCTCCTTAATAACCCCCTGTGGTCTGGTCCTCACCTTAGCACCTGCTTGCTTCAGGGGAGCCTCATGGGCTCAGAGAGCCTGGTCCCCAGGATCTCCAAGCCACCCTGATATACTTCCCAGCTGTGTGACTTTGGGGGCAGAGACTGGGCGAGGAACTCACTCTTCCCGGCTGCTCTGATGGAACATCACAGCCTCAGTGGCTTATAAACACAGACATTTATTTCCCATAGTTCTGGAGGCTGGCAGTCCAGGAGCGAGGCCAGGCAGATCTGGTGATGTCATGTCCATAGATGGCATCTTCTCGCTGTGACCTCATGTAGCAGGACGAGGAGGGGGGGGGGTCTCTGGGTTCTCTGTTTTAAGAACACAAATCCCACCCACGAGGCTCCTCCCTCCCATAGAACCCACCTACTAATACATGACTTTGGGGATTAAGGTGCAGCATTTGGGGGAACACAGACATCAGACCACCGCAGCCAGCTATAGTGACCACCTGCCCAGCCACCTGTCCCTCCCCATGTGGTCGCTCTGTCTTCACCCAGTAAATGGCTCCAGCCTCCTCCCTGGTCCCTGTCTCTACCATTCTGGCCCCTTCCGGGCCATGCTCACCAGCTACTGAGTGATCTTTCTGCGAACAAGTCAGACAAGGTCACAGCCACTTTCCACTGCTCACAGTGGACTGAGGGCTACTCGACTAACTCAGCAGACATTGCTGAGACACCCACAGTCCTCAGCAGGGAGTCTGAGGACTGCTAAGTTCAACCCTGCAGTCTCACGCCCCCATCTCTCCTCTTCGGCAATGCTACCAGGGTCCTGAAATTGCCTAGACACACACTGGGTCTCAAATCATTATCTAAAACCCTGGGGCTGGGTCCAGTATTTTGGGACAGGGGACTTTTACACTGTAGGACAGTAATGCAGCATACAGGCCACACAGCACACCTGTCACCCCAGCAGGATCTGGGGCAAGATGCAAGTAGCAAAACATAAAGTTCGCACTATGGTGATAAAGACTACCAGCAGCTTCACAGCAATTTATTTAGATGAGGTTTCACTGACAAACAAGTCAGGAAAAATTTTCTGGCCTTTTGGATTTTAGAGTATTGTTAAATGGATTTCCTGTGCAGAGCTGCAAAGTTTTTGGAAAAGGACTCTGAGAAAGGGAATTCAAGGGGGTTGGGAGGAAAATCTGGCCTGCTGAATCAGAACGTCTGGAGGGCCCATAAGAATGTAGGTATGAGGTAACCTAGGTAACCAATGACCAGTAGAAAGAGATAATCAATGACCAATAGCAAGAGGCAATAATGCCTAGAGGTTCAGAGAAGCCCATGAAAGACTTGCAACCAATTTCAAACAGAATAATTACACTGCTGCAGACCTTTGGTCTCCATCTCTCTCGCCTCTGCTCCTTCATGAGAGCCACCCACTTCAAACTCTCTTTGCAGAGACTTTCTTTCTCTTAGTCAAGAGACTAAACTTTCTCTTGTCCTTCCTAAATAAAACCTCCCCTTGTTACCCTGAAACGTGTGCAGGTTACTTTGCTCTCCATCCACACTGCCTGTGCCGCTCCAGTTTTATTTTCTGTTTCCACCCATTTTTGCTATCAATTACTGCGGTGAGTAATTAAACCTGGTCAACTCGGCTCAGGGAACTGGGACTGCTGACCCCCAACAGTTTTCTGCTCAAAATACCTATGGGGAGTGCGAGGGGCTGTAGGCCTTGAGCAGTGTTAACAATTCCAGATAATTGGCAAATGCCATCACCAATGGTTTGCTCTTCTGCTCACTTCCAGCGGTGATGTCTGTGAGCCTCCATTTCCCCAGCCCCACCCTACACTTGGCATCATGAGACATCAAGAGTTTTGCACAACTGAGGGGTATGACTGGTGCCATCTAGGTGTCCCTCCATTCTTAAAGACCCCCTCCCTGGGCCACTTCCCTGCTGCCCCAGGTTGAGTTGGCAGTCCCTCTTCAGCCCCTCCCTGTATCCCTTACTGCCCGGCCATGGCTGTTCTGTTGCCAGGACTGCTGCCTCCCCCAACAGGGCAAGAGGTACATGGGCTTCAAGTCCAGACCCTGGGTTCAACTATACACATGGTAATTACGACAGCTAATTTGACTGTACTTATTTTGTGCCAAGTTCTGTCCTCACCATTTCAGTCGAACTAACTCAGTTAATCCTCAACAGTTCATGAGGCAGATGCTATTGTTACATCTGTTCATACCTCTGAGACTCCCGGGGGTGAAGTAACTAGCCCAAGGTCACACAGGCATAGGCAGCCCAGCCAGGATATGGACTCATACAGCTGACTCCAGGGGTCATGGTCATAACTTCTCTACGTCAGGCTAAGCAAAGGGTTGAGCAAACAAAAGCTAACAGTAAAAAAAGCCCTTTCTTGCATGTTCCCCACCCTCCTGTCTATCGAAGACTCTGCGAATGGTTTCAAGTGTGTGATGCTAGCAGAAGTATTCTCCACACAAGCAACACAAGATATCGAATCATAAACATGGTGTCACAGATCACCCACTATTGTGCACCTGGCTCCTTTCACCTACAGAATCTCAGACGTTGTTCTAGATCAGTGTGCACGGAACTGGCACGTTCTTTTCATCACCACCACTATCACACTCTGGGTAATTTACTTAAACCGTCTCCCGTTGACGGCCGTTATGGTGTCTCCAAGTCTTTTACATTACCAATGATGGTATGATGAATTTCTTGGACAAATGTCATTTCTCACTTGTGTGAGTATTTCTATCACACAATAATTAGAAGTGAAATCCATGGTCTAGAGCTCCTGAGAGTTCGTGTTCCCCTTCCACCTGCGTTGTCACGGTAATATTCTCAGATATTTTTGGTCCTTGCCTGTATGACAGATGGAAATGGTATCTCGTTTCAACTTGCAATTTTCTCAGGATGGGTGAGGTTGAGTATCTTCTCATGTAGTTAAAAGACATCTGTACTTCCTTTTATGCAAACTGTCTCCCCATATCCTTTATTTTTCTATTGAATTTGCCCATGAAGGAGAGTTCTTCATTTATAAGGAAATTAGGCCTTTGTTGTATGTCTTTGTATGAATTTCGCTATACTGGTATTTTCTGTCACTCACTGTATTCCTTTTCAATCTATAAAGAACTTTAGAAAGTTCTTTAATCGTATCTTGAAACTTTTAATTATTCCTGTTCTCATCCATTGAGGCAACAATCATGTGTATGTTGGATTCCATTGCCTGCCCCTGTATCACCTTCTTTTCTGATCTTTTTATCTCTTTATATTAATCTGTTTTGATTTTCCAAATCTCATCTTCCATATGTCTTACTTTTTTTCTGTATTCCCTGTTGTGATAATCCCATTGCAGACTTCACTTTTTAGATTTTTTTTTTAACCCACCTATTTTACAGAGCTCCGTCATACCAGGTTTTATCCCCTGTTATTATGTTGCCACATCTCTCGAGTTCTTGTACCTCAACTTTATACTCTTGTTTTATAAGTTGGATTGTCTCAAGCTGTTTTCCCCAATTCAAGACATTATGTACAGTTGACATTTTCTTCTGATTTAGGGCATATATTTTTCTTGTGCATATTTGTCATCTGTTACTTTTTCCAATTTTGGAGTATCTTGCTATAGAGTTTGTGCTGGTCCTTAGTGATTATTAGTCATCTTTGGATGTGGTGAGTTCTTTCTAAACCATCTATTTATATAAGATTCATGTGCAAGAGAGTCCAAAAGAGTGACACCGTGCTTATGATACAGGCTTGTGAGAGAAGATTGGTTCTTCTGACCTTTACTTTTTTCTTGGCCAAAAATCAGATGCCACATGCCTACATCTAACACAACCTCTTTTCTCCTTCTTCCCTCACTCATAGACTATTTTCTGAAAATGTGGCTTGTCCATGTGAGACCCTGTTCAGTCCAGACTTCTCTGCTTTTACTTTGTGTAAAACTAAATTCAAGAAGGCTCCCATACCAGGTGTTATGGTCTGAATGCGTGTCACCCTCCAAGCATTTTTCATATTTTGAAATCCTAGTCCCCAATGTGATGGCCTTAGGAGGTAAGGCCTTGTGGAGGTGATTAGGTCATAGGGCCTCATGAATGGGGTAAGTGCCCTTATAGAAGAGACCCCTCAAGACTTCTTAAGCCCCTTCTGCTGTGTGAGAACAGAGAAAGAAGGTATCATCTCTGAACTAGAAAGCATGCCTTCCACAGACACTAAACCTGACAGCACTTTAATCTTGGACTTCTCAGCCTCTAGGACTGTGAGAAACAAAAGTCTATTGTGTATAAGCTGCCTGGTCTATAGTATTCTGTTATAGCAGCCTGATCAAACCAAGACATCAGCAATGCCCTTGTTCCTGCTGCTACATGAAAAGGACTCTAGGTCCTACTTTCTGAATGGACCACACCAGATGTAGAGGACTCTCTACAGCCCTGGATGCTGTCTTTCCCTTTGGATGCTTCCTGCACCCACTTTGGCCTTTACTTCCTCACAGATGCAGTTTCAAATGCTATCGTTTCATCGAAGATGGCGTCTGCCTTTCCAAGTGTTCTATTCGCTGCTTTAGGATAAAAGTGAAACACTGTCTTAACTCTTGTTACTAGAATTCTCTAAGCCAGGCTTTGAATTCAGGTCATTCTGGCTCCAAATTCAGAATGCTTCTTGCTGTTCCACATGACTCACTGACGTAGACCAGGTGTCAAGCGAACTTTTTCCAGAGAGGGCCAGACAGTAAATATTTAAGGCTTTGCAAGCCAGGCAGTCTCTGTCACACTACTTAGTTCTGCTATTTGTAGTGTGAAAGCAGTGTAGACAAGGCCTAACCAAATAGGAGTGGCTGCATCTTCCATTTACACGTTATTTGCAAAAATAAGAGGTAAGAAATGGTCTACACTTGGCTCAGGGGCCATAGGTTCCAAACCCCTAAAATGGACTATAACGCAGAGGTCACAACGTCCAAGTTGTCTTTGGCTGACATAGCCCATGGATGTGTTTTGGTCCAAATGATGTTTAAACATCTCCAGGTGAACATTTTAATACTGCAAGATTTAACACACAAACCTGAATGTCTAATTGTTTTTCAGATATTTAAATGCCAACCAATCTAGAATCCCACAAAGCTACACTCACCAGCACGGTGAAGTCCCCACCTCCCCTGATGCCTGGGTGGAAGGTAACCTTTGCCACTCTCAGTATCACACTCTGATGGGTCCTGCTTATTATACAGTTTGTATTTTGCTCACTGACATGACCTTCCAGGTTTCTTTGGGCATCCAAGTTTAAAAAGTCACCAAAGCCAAGGAGAAGCATTTTCTCCATTTCCTGAAAAAAGTTTACTTGAACATGGCTATCAAGAAATACAACTGCAATTGCTCAGAAGGAACCGTACCTCTGATCTCAGCCATCCCTCATCCTGCTGCAATGCAGGATCTGAGATCTACGGCCTTAGAAGTATTTTGCAGCCATCCAATTCAATCCCTTCATTTAAAAGATGGGGAAACCAGCGGCAGAGAGGAGGAATGGTTTGACCAGTCAGAGGACGTTAGGGACAGAGCTCTTGTCAAATGTTCCCCAGTGCATAACTGTGTCATTTCTAAATAATCTGGGGCTCCCTTCTTCAAAATTGAGCTCCATCTAGGTAGAGTCATATCTCCTGCCATCTGTCTTCTATGTTGACTGAAATGTTCTTTTAAAGACATAAATACATTAAGGAACTTAGCGCACAAGGAGAGGTAGAGCTGGCCGATGGTATGCATTTACTTTCTCTCAACTTCCTATAGAAACGATGGGTATCATTGAAATTGTGGCAGAAAATCATCCCCACCATGATGACACCACGCCTCCACTGTCTGCCGTTTCCCGCTCCTTCAATCCCCAACCCTTGGGTACGGATATAGGTCCTCTGTTTTTATGTGAGGGAACTGGTGTCTCACCATAACAGGACTAGAAGCCCTTGGAAGGGAGAGGGTGGAAATACATTAGCTCATTTTTCTTCTTCCACTCTGCTGGACCAATCCCAAGCCAGTGCTACCGCTGGCTCGGCTGCAGCTTTACCGGGTTTTCTGGAGGGCAAAGAACAGATTTCGTGGGCCTTTGCCAGAGTTCTCATAAAACCCTCTCCTTCCTGTCCGTTTTCATACCAAGCAACTGGAATAATAGTCCTGAGTCACTGTGCTCCTACGACAGTAGCTAGCCTGCATTTAATGATGCTGCTCGCTATTGTAAATCACGGCTTCTGCAAAGCAAAGTAGGTCACATGCTATGTGTAAATAGGAGAATGATGTCAGTATAACGTGAAAGCTGGGCTGGTTCAAACACAGTTTTCCTCAGTGTGTTAATGGAAGAAACTAAACACAAAATACACTAATAGCTATACATGGAAAGCTGCAAAGGAACATGGCCCAGGGGGACAGGCCCGTTCCCCTCGCCCCTTCCTCTCAGCTTAGTTGGAAGGGTTTGGTGGCAGGTCTCCCTTTGCACTTGGGCCCTGTCTCCAACCACAGTTCAGTTATCTTCTATCAAATGGCCTTCACCTTTTCTTTTAAGATAAGGTTGTGTAATTCCTGGAGTATTTTTCAGGAATTTAACTTTTTTTTTTTTTTTTTTGCAGTTTTTGGCCAGGGCCGGGTTTGAACCCGCCACCTCCAGCGTACGGGGCATGCGCGCTACTCCTTTGAGCCACAGGCACCGCCCCAAGAATTTAACTTTAAAAAGAAAAAAAAAGACTGTGCCGAACTATTCTAAGATGGTTATTTTTGTTACTATCTGATGACACACTGCATAGGTTTCCAGAAGTCTGTCCCCACCATGTTCCGTCCATCAGCCGTGATGTCATTAGTGTGAGATTAGATTTTTTTCAAACTAAGAAGTTTCTCAAGAATCCTTTTATCTCATTATAACAGCAGCACCTGAACTTATCTTTAGTTACCTCTATTTTTGGCCTGATTTAGTGGTTTTCCATTTATAGCCATTTTTTTAAGAAACCTCATGGTAAATAATACAGGAATGGTGAGCAGGTGGCCCCTGACTGGCAAGACTTTAGGAGGCAGAAACCTGAGGCACTGTGGGCACCGGGCAGAAGACAGAACATGATGAGATCAATCAAAGGACTCGCCACACGCAGGGCAGGTCCACTTGGACAAAGGGCGTGTCTCACTGAATCCCTGAACAGTGCCAGGGATGCGGTGAGGACCCAGTAAATGCTAATTGTTACTGTTACTACCACCCCTATATATGCTGTCTCCTCTCTAGAAACAGGGAGGAGAGACGGAGCAATGCTCATAAGCACCACAGAAGCAGTTCAAATACATTCACTTCCCATTAACCCTGTGCAAGTGTCGGTTTGCCAGTATCAGCAAAAGTGACTAATTAGTCTGAAGCCTAAAAAGATAAAGAATCAGATTTATACTTGCCCCAACATGAAGGGGATTAGACCTATTAACTGCCAAAAAGGGAGGCATCTGTTTATTTTTGCAGGAGTAGTGCTACTTTTATGCCAACAGATCTGAGATCGTGCAAAACATCAAAACACTCCAAGAAGATCTAGAAAGGAGAAGAAAAGAAATTTTAGAAAATCCCCTGTGGACGGGCCTACATGGTTTTTTACCCTACCTTCTTCCCCTGCTACCCTTCTTTTCCCTTCACCTTTGGGCCCTGTATCCCAAAAAAAAAGGTTAGAGGCAGTTAAATCAGATCGAGGTCCCATATCAGCGGCTCATTAACCAAGAATCTAACTATTATTCTTCACCGCCCTCCATAGCACCAATGACAGGTAAGACTCCCAAAGCTGGGACAACCTAAGACAGGATAAGGAGAGGCTGCATGGTGGATTACATTCATAGTACCCAAAGACGGGTAAGATCACTCTGCGTTCAGTCAACCTAAGACAGGGACCAAACCATTGATGTTTTTATCCCCATGATGGGTAAGACTGAAACTGCAAGAGCAGGCAACCTAAGACAGGGGCTATGTTTTTCCGCCATACAAAAAACAAAAGAGGGAATTGTTGGGCCCTGCCATGTGCCTGAGACCTAGTGCAACTTCCCGAGCCTAACTAGAAGCAGATCCATTGAGCTACTTCCGCGTAGCAACGACTCAGCAAGGCCCGGTCTGAAACTGCCTCTACCTAGATACAGCCAATGTGGTACCATGCCACTGGCCCGACCCTGTCACGCACCTCTTCCCCCGCCTTCTTTCCCCGCCCCTTCTCTCACAATAAAAAATAAAAAAAAAAAGAATTAACTTTTCCCTGGTCTTGAAGCTAGTTGAGACTTCATCTCTGTGATGCACCAAGGGCCTTCCTTTCATTTGCTTCCAGTTTCCATGTCTATCCCAGAAAATCCTTCTTCTTTAAGGCAGTTTGAGATTCAAAGCTGTTGATCTGATGACCTCTCTGATGATAGTATTTCTGCTTATGGATATAGCCCGAATAAAATTTGCTTTTAAGAGGCTGGCTTCCCAATGGTCACATTTGAGCATCTACCTTCATTTTATTTCTATAAATTGACAATGAGTTTCATGTTTCAAAATGTTGGTTTGGGGAAAATGCTGATAGAATTCTTTTCTATAGAGACAACATAGAAGGAATATTTACTTAATCACTAATTTAGTCATTGACTCCGTTTGGAAAAAAAGCAGACTTTGGGGGCCTCAGGTCCTTCTTTTGTCTTTACCACTTATTTGAAAATGGTTTTATGTGCCTCAGTGAATATAAATCACAGGGATAGAAATACAGCTTTGGATTTCACTTGCATGTATTTAATTCCTGAGTAATATCAAGGGTGTTGTTACACATACCCACAGTTGAAGCAGAAAATTTTCCTTCTTTCTTGGAGGTATAATATCAATATTGCTCTTTAAAAAACTTAATGTTTTGGTATCAAATATCTGCTACATATAAAGTGAGTTTCAATTTATATTTGTACCCCATGTGATTATTTGGTTATTATTAGAGGTGTCAAAAATATTTTCTTGGTAAAGCAATCATAAAATATGATTGCTCCTTTGCTTTGAAAAATAAAGTGGAGAGAGAAAAAGTAGTTAGTGTAACCATAGTGCTCTATAATAAGTGAAAAAGAGAAAAACTTATGTGTGGTTCAATTTTGAAAATGAACAATAACATAAATAAATCAATCCCCCACACCCATTTAAATTTGAAATAAGATGGTTTGTGTGTAAGAATTATTTTGGCTCAGAAACTGTTGTTTTCCCTAAAAATTCTAAATGCTTTTGAAAAATTGTATGGCAATACAAATTATACATCAATAAGTGTAACAATGACTTTGGTCGGACATCAGACATCTGGGACCATAACTTAAAGAAATAACCGAAGAAACAAAATCCATAGAGATGAATATATTCATTTTCACATTATCTATTATATGGGAAAAAACAGAGACAAGTTATAAGTTGTCTACTAATAAGAGATTTAATAAGTAAAATATGGACAAAAAAAACTCCACAGAATGACCTACAGCCTTCTGCATGCAACAACATGGAAAAATCTTTGGTGTACAAAGTTCACCAAGAAAAGCAAATATAAAATTATGTGTTCACTCTGTGATATGAAACTATGATCAGATCTTATAAAGGAACATATAAAAATAAAAGCCATCATATTATATGGATGGGATTAGAGGTAATATATTTTAAAAGAAAATCCTTTATTATTGCTGTTAGAAAAAACGATTTTGTGATTCTCTGACAGGGTTCTATGAAGTTGGAAAGGAAAGAAACAAATATTTATTTCTGTCTTAGCCAAGGATTATTGGTCACCAGAAACAGAACGCCACTCATCTCAGCTTACGTAAGAGAATTTATTGTGAAGATACGAAATGAATTTGGGGAGATAATCTGGGCGCAGAAGGGACTTGGGGCTGGAGCTGACCCATGATGGGCTCACCAGCCCCATCTCCATGTGAACAACTATTAAAGTTTTAAATGAAGACCAGATGCAACCTGACACTTGCAAGACCCCAAGAGTGAGTGCCTAATTCTCTTTGCTCTCATCACGGCCCGTGGGTTTGGTATTTAAAAATTTACCACTTTGTTCTTCATAAATTTTTTTTGCATTAATTTTTCTTTCTTAAAACACTGTAACAAAATGTTACATATACTAATCACTGAGGCTTTTTCTTTATTCGCCTTTAATTTGTGTGCCAAAGGCATGTGCCCCACTCGTCTCGTTGTAGTTCCTGCCCTTCCTACCCATAGTGGTTGAAATCCCTCCACCCAACCCACTCTGCCCTAGGCTATTACTTCCCAAGAGGCTCTGTTCAAGTCTCAGCC
Organism: Loris lydekkerianus; assembly: GCA_963574355.1. Classification (NCBI taxonomy): domain Eukaryota; kingdom Metazoa; phylum Chordata; class Mammalia; order Primates; family Lorisidae; genus Loris; species Loris lydekkerianus. The sequence continues at coordinate 11,744 of CAUYPK010083559.1, read as the reverse complement.
TATTACCTGATGGTAACAGCTGGGTCCATTGGCAGACATTCTCCTGCCAGAATGGTTGTGTTAATCACATGAGCCAAGGGAAAGAATCGGGGCATAAGACTTTTGATTAGGGAAAGGTATAGAGTTAGGAAGAGCCTGTCAGAGAGCTCTGGGCCCTGGGTGAGGAGAATGAGCCAGAGCAAGTGTTCACCATTTTTATACCTGTTCACAGGATGGGTCAAGTTCCTGCTCTCCCTTTGTGCCAACTCCCTACTAGGGTGAAAACCAGCCATCAGCAATGTACATGACTTTAACAGAGAAAGATTTCCCCTGAAAGAAGGATTTGCCATGGAAACCATTGGTAGTGCACTGCCTGTCAGCTTCCCTCCACCCGCAGCCATGCTGCCACTGTGTTTGAGGCAAGGCCATCCCTGGGCGCCCAGCTCCTAGAGCCCGGACGAGCCCTGCCTCTGACTTAGCTCTCACCCACAATCCCTGCCTGAGTCACAGATGCCCTGATGTACATTGTTAAGGCACTTTAGGAGGAAAGATGATGAATGACGCTCGCTTGGTTTTATTTAAAATATGCTTCCCATTAAAGATAAATGTCACTTGTGCCTCAAGCCACCTGAAGCACATTTGTTTTCGTATTAATGGAAGTCTATTTGTGGTTCTCTCCACTTTCCCTTCTGCCTTTCAAGTCTGCCCCTCCAATCTTCTCCACCTGCACCCCTCCTCACCTCTCATCCCCTCCCCATCTTACCCTTAATATTTCTTTCTAAAATATGACTGAGTGGTGAAGAGAGTTTTCATCTTTGGAATGCTCTTGTCACAAATGGACACAAAGAAGAGCCCCTGTAACATGAGAACCAACTTTTCCCTGCAATGTGAACCACTCCACTCTGACCCAAACGAGATCCATTCTCCTTTTCTCTGCAAATATTTCTGAGTCTTCTCCTTGGGTGAGTGTGTTAATCACTTGTCCTTCCTCTAGGACGGACCTGAGGCTGCTCGTACACTTCACCTACCGCCTGATGGCAGATGGGAACAGTAAGTCACTGATAGGTCAGTCCTTCCTAGCACAAGATGCCAAGAAAAGAAAGCACCTGGGTTTAATTACCAAGCCCATGGGGCGTTCTTGGAGTGCCCAGGCTCCGTACCACCTTCAGGCTGTCTCCTTTATTACGTGGTTTGATTAACGTGTCTGTCTAGTGTGTTTTTTAAAACCCCTCCTTACACTTCTGGATGTTCTTGGCTATTCTTTCAAAGGACTACACTCTAAAGCCAAGACAATGGCATTCCCCTTCAACTTCCATTCTGTTTTTCATCTGCAAATAATTTGCCTTTGAAGAAAGTCACTGAATAGTTCAAAATTTCTGAGTCCTCTCTTATTCAAGGAATTTGTAGAGCCCCAATAGAATGATTGTATAAGCCCTCCCAACTCCTTCACACACACACACATATGCATGTGCATGCACTGGACTCACCACAGTGCCTGGTTTGCAAGATAATTTTGGAACCTGTAAAGGAATTAGAGAAACAAAAGGGCAGTCTTTGACTACAGAACATTTCCAAACTCAATGTGTCTCCTGCATAAAGGAGCAAAATCACATACATTCAAATATGAAGGGAAAGATATTGATCACTGAATCTATTAATAGTAATTTTTCTGGGTGTAAGGCAAGCCCACTACTTTATACTTACATATCTAATGACTATGCTTCTTCACTGATATAAACCCTGTCCCAGAAGTGATGGCCTGCTGGCTAAGTGACATATCAGGCCCACTCTTAAGGAATAACAGCAGGAGTAGAAACAGATGTCCCTCCCCCATGCCTCCTCCCTCTCATTTCCATCTACCCTTATGCAGCCTCCTAACCCGGAACACGGGCCTTCTGTAGGCTTCCTATTGCATTGAGCGACTCCAAGTGCTTCACTTGCCTAAAATATAACATGTGTTTCATACAATGCAACAACATTGTTTCCACCATCCCCAGCAGCACAAACCTCCAATATCCTCAATTAAGTTCAGAGCCAATTCATAAACATTTAAGTTTGTTAGTGTGCATGTCTTCTGATGTTATGCCACAAAACCAGAAATAAATGTATATATACAGGGTGGCCATAAAGTACAGATGCAATTTAAAATTGCACACTATTCTAAATTGCACACGACCTTTTTGGCCACCCTGTATACATAACTCAATGTCACTTGAGTGTGAAGTCAGACAGACCTGAGCTCGAACAACCTTAATAGCCACAACCTTAGGCAATTCTAACCTTTGCTAAGCCTCCATTTTCCCATTGCTAACCTTGGGTTGACAATATATACCTTAATGGATATGAATTATAAAGCACTATTCCTGGAACATTTTAGGAGGTTCATATGTGTTAATCCACTCCAGATTGTACACTTTTCCCTTCCATTGCAAATCCTTTATGCTGAGCATGGATGGTCAAGTATGTGCCATACTGCAGTCATGATCTTGTAAAGGAAACTGTTTAGTATTGTTATTGCCAAGTGCATCAAACGTGAATGATTACAGCTATCCTGGGGTCCCTAGAGCTTCACATGTCCTTTCCATTTGGGGGGATTGCCTAACTCGCTTACTTTTGGTAGGAGAGGACCCCAAACATCATGTAAACTTGGCACAGAACAAACAGGAGATTCAACGACTTCACATCCCAAGGGAAAAGACCAGCCAACTTAAGGTAACCTGCTCATGTACTTTCTACACGATTTAACGTCTGACAGCCTGCAGTGTCTAGCCAGGCATGGTGCTATGTTTTATTACTGGCCATTGAAAATAATTAGTTGGTGACCCAGAAAACTGATATATAAAATCCTTTTAATCACCAATATGGCTTTCAATTATACAGCACAAACTTATTAACCTTTTTACTGCTCAGATTTGATTTATGGAATTTATCTACATTACCATTATGAGCAGAGATAAAAAGTATATTACCTGAGGTGTTGGCGTTAACAATAAAGAACTGCTTTTCCCCATTATGGATACTTAAGTGGCAATGTCTAAGTTTTTAAGGATTCATTTGTTTCCTGCAGCCATCCATGGTTAGCTGGGGACCTAACCTGTGTTAGGTCTGTGTGACTGTGTGTCTGTGTGTCTATGTGACTTATAACTTAACAGAGTGAAGTTTAAACACCTTAGCATGCATGGCTCCAACCCAACCCCAACTCAAAAGCTGAATTTTTCAGCTTCCTCTCTGAAAAATTCAGCTTAGAGATGGATCAAATGATCACACAAGTTCATAATCATAAGTTGTACTAAATGCAGAAAAGGGGGGAGTACAGATACCATGAGGGTGGCAACAGGGCGCTGACGTGTATAAGGGTAAGAACCACTGGAGTGGCTTCCCCAAGAAAGTGACATCTGAAATCCAAGCTGAATATTTTGTAGAAGTTAACAATACATTTTGTGCATAGAATTGGAAAAGATTTGGGAGAGTTTTTTGTTAGTTGGTTGGTTTCCTAATACACCTTGCTAAAAAAACAAACAAACAAAAAAAAAAAAAAAACACCAGAATGGCTTGCAGAATTGCATAAAGTACACAATGCATGCATTGGAAATAAGTGAGAAAGAAAAATACAGTGAAAGACAAAATGTGGTTAATCCAAAAAGCATGCCTTTGTGTCTCCTACCCTTGGTCTCAGTATACGTTGGTCTGGGAGACCCTATGGCAAAGGAAACTAATCAATAGCTCAATTCCCAGTGCTTATGAAATTAAAACAGACAAATTTCTCTAGGTATACTCTATATCAGGATAGATTGGGTATGGAAGTGTCAGTTTAGCGGCCCAGAGGCTTTCCAGACTTTCCCTGAGATGTCTACCAGGGTATCAAGGAATTTGGGTCAGGACAAAGAGGTCCAAGAATTGCGCAGGCTAGGATGGGAGGATGACAGCACCTACTTCAACCAGAGTCTTTCCTGTTTTCAACTGTTTTGCATTTTGTTTAGAGTCTGCATTCTATTTCTTTGGAAGAAAGATTTACAGTGCCCATCTGAATAGATTTGCAAGTCTAGAATTCAATTCAATCCTTTCACTTTGCAGATGAGAGAAATCAAGATGTATCAAAACTGGGCAAGTGGACCTGCAGGGTCTCCCAAACAGCATGGACCACACAGAGCTTTCCTTCTGCCCAGCTCCAACAGCCACATGCCCCCCCCCCCCCCCGGGAGTCTGGTAAAACTGCCTCCATGCAAACAAATACAGTCAGTGCCATTTGTTTGTGTTCCTGGTTATTCACTTCATGGAATCCTTGTGTGCCTCATTTTCAGACAGATAAGCTCCCTAAACATCAGCTCCTCACCATCCCCAAGCTTAAAGCCGGGGGTGGGGGAGCTAATAAGTTTATCCTAATGGTGATAAAGAAATACCAAAAATTCTCAACTATCCAGAATGTATCATTGACTCTATCTACTTATAGGGAATTCCAGGTCTACTATGTCAATTAGCCCCCACAAGCCATCTGGACCAATGGCTAAAAGCACAGACTTTGAAACCTGAAGCCAGGCCGATATGAATTCAAACCCCAGCTCTGGCTCTTTCTAGTAGTATGATCTCAGACAAATTCCTTAAACCCCCATACCCAGCTTACCTAGCTAAAATACAAAGGGTAATCGAACCTACTAAGGTGTTGTGAGTTTCCAATGAGTTCATGAATGTTAAACATTTACCTTAACAAGATGTTTAGTACATAGTAAACACTCAACAAATCCGTGCTATCACAGTTACTGTACAAGAGAACCCCTTATATGCTATAGCCATTAATAATGACACCAATATAGACAATTCAAGTGCTTTTAAAAGGTATTTTGTGAAACAAGAGCAATAAAAAATCAGTGGCACCACGTAATCCAGTCAGTTTCTTACTCCACTTACAAATCATCATTTGTTCGACTGAGGAAATTATGAACTGTCTGGAAATAATACAGTAAAGACTGTCAATGACAATTAGACATAAAGAGTCTAATATAGACTCAGCGATGAATCTGGATCTTCTATTCTACTAAAATCCATTTATTACAAAAAATTCTGGAACCACTTTACCATAAGTGGACATCATTTAGTGCTCAATTACAATGAAATTCCACTGGAAATATATATTAAAGACAGAACATTTACATTAATACCAGGAGGATTTGGTAAGATTGATGTTATTGCAATGACTACCAGATGAATATTAAGTACCTTACTTAAACCTTTCATATTCTCCAACTCAGGCACTGCTGTTCCTTTGTTTCTGTCATCTCTATTTCAGAGGAATTATTTTTAAGAAGGCAGAAGTTAGGTACAAAGTACATTTTTATTTACTGTAGTCTATCTTAGAGCTAGATGGTCCTCAAACATTGATTAATCAAAATACATTGTGTAATAATATTAAAACCACAGACATAACACTGCCACCACCGAATACAATTCATTTTCCAAAGGGCTATAGATCTATGCAAGGGGAAATTTTGTAAAAGTGGGTAATTTCAGACAAAGCACTGAAAGAACATTTTAATATCCCCAGTGTGGACTGAACTTAGTGGAGCAAAGAAATCTCAATTGAAGAATTAGCACCTGCCCCATTCAAACTCTAGGATGTTAATGATTCAGGTGTGGGCTATGAGGTTTCTGTTAGCATCCTATTTCAACATAGGTTACTTGAGCTGGGAATGAACTTTTCCTGGGGTCATTTCTTATGCTAATCAAGAAAATTAAGCTCTTGCTATGCAGGAATATGTGCAAAGATGAGGCCAAATTCCCATAATAAAATTTGAGGTCATAAAATATAAGTGAAAGCTGTGGTTTTTCTCACTGTTTTTCCTATGTTCCCAGGCAAGGAGGCAGGGGTGCATTACTCAGAGGCCAGAGCAGCGGTTCACTTACCTTCCTATCAGATGACCTTGGTTCAGGTCGCAGCCCTACAACTTGCTAACTGCAAAGCTCTCAGACCTTCAGTTTCATCTCCAGAAAAGCAACCCTAGTAACCTCATTATGTTGCTCTGTGAATTACATGAGGTGCTGCATGTGAAAGCTCCCAGGACAAGTGTCCTCCTTGAAGGGGATGCAGCAGGCTGCTGGGCCCCACTCCTCCACTGCCTTGGGTTGAACACTTGCTCCATAGAAATCTACTGCTGCCCCAACATATGCACAAAAATTGCTCCAGACCCAACAACCACCTTGGGCTAGAATCCTTCTTTCTAGTCTAAAAGAGTCAGATCCATCCCATGTAATTTGCACATGTGCCCTTCTGTTGTCCACTGGGACATTAACCCAGTATGTCCTAAGCTGGCCAGCACAACCTTAGATTTTCATTATGTAGACCCAGCCAAGGACTCAGGACCCAAGTCTCTCACTCGATTTGCATGGATGGACAAGTGGTTACATTGGAGAAAAGCCTAAAGAAAGTCTATGCCTGGGTAATAAACATGTCTACCATCTAGGGCGGGCGGGGGAATGGCTTGTAGATTTATTTAACCTAAATATTGCAAACTGAAAAGCTGAAGGCCAACTGTAGCTCCACCTATACAGAGGTTTGTTCCATTTTAAAATAGGAGATTTTCATAATTTAAAAAAATCCAGATTTGGGGCTCATCTTGTAAACCTAGAAATTCTGGTTCCCATATACCACAGTCTCCCAGAGGTTGGTTGAGGCTGCCCTTGGGATGGGTCCTGAGCTCTCCAAGCCCCCATGGGTCCCAATTCTCCTGACTGTCTGTGCTTTCAGGCCCCCTTCTTTCACTTAGGCAGTTTACAACATTCTCCCAGCCCTGTAAGTGTTGGCATTCTAACCCCTGATATGATCACACCAGTGTATATTTGAGCTTGGCTTGTACTTTCATCCAAGGAATCCTCATACCTCTGGCAAAATCATGGTATCCTGTCTTGAGAGCTGTGGTTCTCCAAGTATGCTCCCCAGATTGACAGCTCAACATCCTCTGGGAATTTAACAGACCCCAACCCTACTGAAGCACTAACTCCAGAGTTGAGACCCAGTTGTGTGTTCTATCAGGCCCATCAGGTAATTCTGACACATGCTAAGGTTTTAGAACTACTAGAAGAGAGGGAAGCTAGGCACATGAGGCACCCATAATTCCCCTCCAAGAACACATCTCACTTGAGGCAGATTGACCCGAATTCTGCAGTGTAAAGCTGAGACCTCAGAGGTTGCCCCAAAGATCACACTGTGCATCGGACTGATTCCTGTCATCATTAATATAAGCCTTGTTATTTTACAAATATTAATCCCTGCATAATCTTCCAAGCACAGTGAAGCAAAACAAAGCCACAGCCACTGAAATGTGACAAGGGAAAACCAACAGAGCTGAAAAATGAAATATGTGTCAAATCCCCAAAGAAGTTCATTACCTGAAGGACACATTATTCCCTTCTCTTGCCATGAGTCAGCACAGGCAGTAGTCATTCCTAATTGGTTTAAAGCTTCGCATGACATATTAGGATGCCACAGTATGTGATGACACAGCTGTATTCCTGAGGGGATGGCGGAGACGAATCTGTGTACAGCAGAGACAGGTGGGGACAAAGAGAGCAGGTGGAAACGGGTTGTAAATACACTACAACTTAAAAAATAATGGGGTGTTTTTCCCTACAGGTTTCTGGTGCTCCATCACTAATTAAATATTGAAACTACAAAAGGAGAAATGAAGTTTTGTGGCTGTTTGGACTGGGGACATAAATGTAAATATTTTGTACGATTTGCACGTCTGGTCTCACAGCGTCGAGTTGTAGGCACATGAGCCGAGAAGGATGTAGACTGAGGAACACATTCACTGCTAATGGTGACATTCATTTCTCTTTAGGCCATTAGGGGTTCTGGAGTTGTGTGTTCCAGCCAAGTATTTTTCTCAAGTTGAGAAAATTGACGAGCCTCTTAAACAAAATACAGTAATGGAGTCCCTGTGATAAGGATTACAGTCAAAATCACATCACACAGAGCAGAAAGGCTGTTGCCAAATGCAGAAAATCAATAGACAAATCGCTTGGAATACTTGGGTGATTCCCACCAGAGGGTAGTAACTGAATCATTTATGGTCTCCATCCTCCAAGCTTGCCTTGGTGAGGCTCTTAGAATGCTCAGACATGGATTCTGGGTTTTTACTTTACTGTGGAATGATCTATGATACTGTAAAAAAATACAAGACATTGGCTCGGCACCTGTAGCACAGTGGTTATAGAGTTAGCTACATACACCAAAGCTGGGAGGTTCGAACCTGGCCTGGGCCAGCTAAATAATAATGACAACTGCAACAACAACAACAAAAAAAAAAAAAAATAGCCGGGCGTTATGACAGGCTCCTGTAGTCCCAGCTACTTGGGAGGCTGAGGCAAGAGAATTGCTTAAGCCCAAGAGTTGGAGGTTGCTGTGAGATATGATGCCACAGCACTCTACCAAGGGTGACAGCTTGAGACTGTCTCAAAAAAAAAACAAAAAAAAAAGAAAGAAAGAAAAGAAAAAGAAACATGATGTTTCTGGAACCACAGAGTCTTAGGCATTTAGAGTTTGAAGTTCCACCTGGCGGAGCTCCCACATGACTGATGGTACTCAGCCTATCCACTGAGCTGGCTCATCATGTCTCTTGGGGCAAGGTGGTGGCAGACAACATAGAACCCTTCTTGCTGGTTTCCCCCAAAAGCTGCCTTCCTGCAACTTTCCTCAGATTTCTATTTTACTTGCAGGAAAGTTTCTAATTATTTTCCTCCATGTGACACTGTGGTGGCTGGACTGGGAGTCTTTCAACCTATTTTCCTGATCCAGTTTTCACATTCATAGCCAAGAAGCCTCAACTTACTCATCTGTCATCCTAAACCCATACCTTTTGATTTAGAGTGACATCCAAGTAGGACAATCTGTGTGGTATTTTGTCACATGGAAGACAGTATCAGTTAGCAGGCAGCCAGATGTCCTTGAGGTGAACACAGAGCTTCGGCGTGTGATCAGGAGATGACCGCTTGAAATAGGAATGTAACAGTTCACACGCAGAGTTTTTGCAAAAACTAAGAGAGGTAACGTACAAAATCCCCGACATGCATTAGTACTTACCAAGTATTGGTCCTTCCCATTGTCAAACATAATTATTAGATGAGTAAGCTAAGCCCAGCTGAGTGGGCTGGTCTGTAAACAAGAGCATGAACTTCATGGTCTGACACCTGTGCCCCTGTGATCTGGATGCACACCTGTATCAGTTACAGGTGTTTTCAGGCTCTGCCTCAGGGACAGGCAGAGCAAATGAAGCCTGTCCCGGTGTCTTTCTCTGGGAGATGCGGTTGAGGGGTGTTGGGTGGTGAATAGCTCTAGAATCTGCCAACTAGATCTAAATATCCAAACTCAACTCTCAGTAACAGAAAGACTATTTTATTTATATTTTTGAGACAGAGTCACTTTGTTGTCCTTGGTAGAGAGCTGTGGTGTCACAGTTCACAACAACGTCAAACTCTTGGGCCCAAGGGATTTTCTTACCTCAGCCTTCCAAGTAGCTGGGACTACAGACACCAGCCACAACACCCAGCTATGTGGTTCCTGCCTTCCCTGTCCAGAGTCGGCTCACAAGGAGAGCCCTGCAGCAAAGTACACAGACAGGAGGCACCCAAACCCCTCCCTCCATCTTTTCCTCAGTCAATACCTCATATTTGGTGCTGGAAGATACTGATGAGAAGAGTGAAGGGCAAAGGGAGTCATTCGGGGTCTTTGGAGTGAAGGATCATTTGGTCTACCAAGACTCTTTGAGTTTGGCCATTTTCAGCAGAGGAAGAGTCTTATCCTTGAAAGAACCAAGAGAGGCCAGAGCAGAACCTCAAGAAAAAGATTTCAAGTATGGCACCAATTCCCCAGCTCCAGATTAAAGAAGAGACTGAAAGAAAACCTTTGGGCTTTGTTCTATGTTTCCCAGCACTGAGAGGAGGCTGAGAATAGGGATTCAGTCAAAATGTGTAGGAATAGTGACACTTCTCTAGGGTAGGACAACCAGGGTACTAGGGTGGAGATCTCTGGAGCATGGCGGGGCAAGAATCATCGCCATTACGCAGAATTTCTGAGCAATTATGCCAACATTAGTACCTCTCAGGAGAAGACTGTCATCATGACACACCCCAGATGAGAGAAACGTATCAATAGTGATGATTGTAATTGCTGTGCAGAAAGCTCAGGCCCTCCCATTTGAACTTCATCGGGGCTAGAGGACAACGGGTGGGTGATGAAGTGTGCCATCTGTCAGAGTTCAACTCCATCTCAAAGGAAAAAAGCCAAATGTGATGGCCAAGTCTATCGGGAAATATCAATAGTCAAGAGGTAAAAGCAAAGATCAGGAGGCAGCAAAAGTGAAGCAACTTGTTACTCCTCTTTCAGAGAGACAAGTAACTTATCTGAGGTCACACAGCTGTAAATGAAGAACCAGGACTTAACCCCAGGAGTACCTGATCCCAGAGCCTATGTGCTTTCTTCCATCACCACTGCTCCCCCAAACAGAGAGAAGTACCTGAAGGTGGTGCCCCCCAATTGTCCATTATCTGAAAACAAATCTTGCACACTGATCCTGCTTCTAACAATGGACACAACTCTGTCTCACTTTCCTTTATAACCACCAACTTGGCATCATTTAATATTAGGAAAAAAGCAACCAAATATGATAGAATGCACAGCACCAATACATTTATGAACATTCTGTTTGCATGCCAGACACACACCTTCCGTAAACAAAGGGGGACAGTGCTCAGCTCAACCACAGGGCAAGCACCAGAAAAAAAATATATATATATAGTTATTTTTCTTTATTTTGTAGCATCTTAGCCACCTTCTTCTCCCTTACCTCTTTTAGAGGGTGAATGGCACTCTTTACAAATGCTACTTCCAAATTGTTCATTCACACATAGCCATGTTCACAGTATGTTCACAGCGCTGTTTTACACGACAGTGGATGTTACGAACATGAAGATCATTAAGAATATGGCTCAGCTTCTCTGCTTCTCCTCATTGGTTCTTCACAGGTCGGAGTCCATCGGCCTGCAAACCTGGTGATCACAACAATAACGTGAGGAGGTGGAGACTAGTGTCCCTGTGTATGGGAGATCCTCTTAGACATAAAAAAAGGTTAGGAAACTCATCAAACAGCTAGTAAGTGGAAAGCCAGGATTTAAGCCTCACTGTTGGTATCACCGAGACCCTGTTCTCTCCACAATTCTGTTCTCTCTCTCTTTTCCTCCCTTTTTGTTTCTTTCCAATTTTCCATCCCTCTTTCTATCATCTTTCTTTGTTATAAATAATTCTCCTTCCTCCTTGCCTAACCATAATTCCATTGAGGGAAATGCAAGTCCATATGGAAATCCAGTTCTACAATTCTAACAGTAATACAGATTCTAACTATTCCCACAGAAATGAAATATTTCCATGTACTGCATATACCCAAGTATAAGCCGACCCGAGTATAAGCCGACCCCCTTAATTTTACCCTAAAAACTGGGAAAACTTAGTGACTCGACTATAAGCTGAGGTGGAAAATGCAGCAGCCACTGGTAAATTTCAAAAATAAAAATATACACCCAAAACAATTGCAATAATTGAGGAAACAGTAGGTTAAATGAAACATACCACATTAACCTATAGTATTCAATGGCAACTTTAATAAAGTGAATAAACCATTTAAGACAGTAAAGCATTGTAAATAAATGGTTAAAAATCCTGAATCCTTATACTCCAAAACCCCTGATTATAAGGATTCAGGATTTATAAACATTTATTT
>CAUYPK010083558.1:0-69433 GCA_963574355.1 Loris lydekkerianus | reverse complement strand
AATGTTCATTGCAGCCCTATTCACAATTGCTAAGTCATGGACAAAGCCCAAGTTCTCATCAATCCACGAATAGATTAATAAATTGTGGTATATGTACACCATGGAATATTATGCAACCTTAAAAAATGAAGGAGGCTTTACCTCTTATATGTTTAAATGGATGGAGCTGGAACTTATTCTTCTTAGTAAAGTATCTCAAGAATGGAAGAAAAAGTACCCAATGTACTCATCCCTACTATGAAACTAATTTAGGGCTTTCACATAAATGCTATGATCCGGTTACAACCTAACAATAAGGGGAAGGGAGAAAGGGAGGGGAGGGAGGGGAGAGGTGGTTGGAGGGAGGGGGATTGGTGGCGTTACACCTGTGGTGCATCTTACAAGGGTATATGTGAAACTTGGTAGATGTGGAATGTAGATGTCTTGGCACAATAACTGGGAGAATGCCAGGAAGGCTGTATTGACCAGTGTGATGAAAATGTGTCAAACGGTATATGAAGCTAGTGTATGATACCCCATGATCATATCAATGTACACAGCTATGATTTAATAAAAATAAATAAATAAAAGTAAAGTAAACCTGCCATTCAATCCTTTTTCTCTACTAGGTGTATAGCCAAAAGATCAAAAATCACTTTACAACAAAGATTTGCACAAGATTGTTTACTGCATCTAAATTCATAATTGCCAAGTCATGGAAGAAGCCAAAGTGCCCATCAATACATGAATGGATTAATAATTTGTGGTATATGTAAGCCATGGAATATTATGCAGTTTTAAATATGGAGACTTTACCACTTTTATGTTTACATAGATGGAGCTGGAATATATTCTTCTTAGTTATGTATCTCAAGGATGGAAGAAAAAGTATCCAATGTATTCAGTACTAGTACAAAACCAATTTCTAATCACCAACACTTTCATATGAAAGATAAGACACGGCTATAGCCCAGGATGAAGGAGGGAAGAGAAGGGGGATGGAAGAGGAGGGGGGAAGTTGGAAGGACGGAAGGTAAATGGTGAGACCACACCTATGGTGCATTTTGTAAGGGTACATGTCAAATCTAAATGTAGAGTATAAATGTCTTAACACAATAAGTAAGTGAGGTGAAGGCTATGTTCATCAGTTTTAAGTAAGTATTTCAAATTGTATGTAAAATCAGCACATTGTACTCCACAAATGCATTAATGTATATATGATTTATGTATTTATGACTTAATAAAAAATAAAGTAAAAATAAATAAACCAGTCACTGCTAAATTTTTTTCTTAGCAAGTTTCCTCCTTTTCCTAGAGCTCTGGCCTATTGGGGATCCAATTACTAATACCTCAGTTGGGTCTGCAAACACTCTGAGGATTAATGGCCATTGAAGATGCTGTAGCAAGGCTTTGAAAGATACGTTAATTAGGCCATTTTGCTCACCAGTAAACAGTCAAAGCAAATGAATGCCCATTTTAGAAATTTATATTTGTGTGCGGCACAGATTAAGGGAACAGCTGAAGCCCTGAAATATGGGTTGGAGGGCTTATATTCTCTATGGCAGAGGAAGTCCATCTGTGGTGGTGATGAGAGGAAAATTCGTCCCTCCCACCAATTCTTTGGAAGAGATTCACGCCAGTGGTGTTTTTCTCCACGGTGAACTAGTGGAGTTTAACATCTCCCTAGGAATCTGTGGGTGTGACCTCAGACAGGAGGCTGCCCCAACTTGAGGCTCAGTTTTCGGATTTCTCAAGGTTATTCAGATCCTTAAAGTTAATGATTATAAAAACAATAGGAGCTGCTATGCTCTCTCAGAGAAATTGCTGGTGTCTTTGTTTCCTTCCTTAGCTTACCTTTTGGGCTAATAAGCAAATAGCCTTCAATCAAAGCTGAGTAGAACTGAAACTCAGGGTCACTGCTGAAACCCCACAAGTGGGCAGTAGTCCCATGAGTTCCCACCTTTGAAAATTCTATTCTGTGTATATTGTCTCTTTCTTTATCATTATTTCTAACTTTATATGTCTTCAGTCTGTTGCCACCAGATCCACACATCTTCACGAACCCTGCCCCTGGGGAAGGACACCAACATTTTGGCCTGTTGGGTTGTGAGGAATACCTTTGTATGTTTGATTTGCCATTGTTGATAATATAAGAAAAATACTTTGAAGTGTAAGCAGGGTTATTGTCTGTTTTAATTTGTTGAGTGAGTCATAAAGTGGCTATAGCTGACAGCAAATGTGTTTTACAGGTTGGATTGATTCTCTACCCTGAAAATTTGGCATTAATCATGTCAGAGAAAGTGTCAATAGAAACATGAATATATTTAAATTTCCCAAAAGAAGGGAAGTGGTTGACATCTATTTGCCCAAGTGCATTTGTCTCTAAACCTTAGGAATTTACTTCTACAGGGATAGGAGTCTGTTGATATTCTAGGAAGGCTTGGATAATATCTAAAGCCTGAGGCAATGTATGTCATTGGGAAGGTTTTAGTCAAAGTTCATGCTCCCAATGGAAAAATTGATGAGACTGAATTGTGGCAGATATAGTAGCATTGAAAAATACTAGCATATTCATTCTCTTGGGTACAGGGCCCAGGTAGGTTACAATGAGAACAAATATGGGTAATGAATTACGTGTGTTTTCTTTTTAGCAAATGGATTTGAAATGAAGAAAACAAATTATATAAAATTTTATCAGAAGATTGGTGTATAAGGGCATCAGTAATTGTTTTCATTGAATGTACAACGTAAGGTGAAACTGCCACCATAGGAAGTGACAGGCAAGGGAGAAGTTGGTGCAACCAGTTCAGTATCTTGAGTGGTTGAATGCTCAGGGGTAATAAAGAGCTCCCAAGTTTCTTATTGTTTCCAAATGACCACCCTTTAACACCCTTCATCAATAAACAGAGCAAAGGCATTGTCTATAGGTGCGGAGGAACCTGGGTAAAATTGACTAAGATGGAGCAGCTGGAGTCCATGTATATTTTTAAGAGGGGAAAATGTAAATTGTAATTCTCTAAGGAAGTCAGAACGAGAAATTTGTAATAATTCACTTTGATGCCAAGGTTCCATAAAACTATCTTTGTCAATTTCAGAGTTTATAATGGGAGGGTCATTGACAGTCAGTGGTTGACATCTTAACCAACCTTGATGAATTAATGAAAATATTTGGCTAAGTTTTGTAAAAATCCTTATCTATAAGGGAAGATAGCCACTTACTGATCCTTACTTGGGGACTAAAGTTACATAAACGACCTGTTAAAGTATGTGGAGTGTGTAGTATAAAAAAAATTGGTGGGAATGAGAGCAAGATGGCGGCCAAATAACAGCTTTCTTGCAACTGAGCACTGTGAGTCTGGGAAGACAAGACTCCAGGCATCTCTCTGGCAGTTGGGATCTTTCTATAATCATCCCTTTGAGGACACAGGGAGTTAGCGAGAGAATTCTGGACCCCAAGTGAAAAACTGGCATGTGGTTGGATGTGTTCAATCAGTCTAAAACCGCCAGCAGCTGTAAGTACAGCAGAAATGAGACTGCAAAGTGGAAAGACCTTACCTGTGAGCTGTTTTGGTGTTTTTGGAGTTTGCACTCAGTTGAACTGCCTTTGGCAGGAGTGTGGAGAAATTTGGGCGGTATCTAGGGCCCAAGACTGAGCCACTGAGCCTGATGGAGCTAACAGTGTTCAGCTGTGGGTGGCAGGGAGCCATTGTGAGAGAACTGCCCTGGCAAGCTCTACCCTCAGGGTAGCAGAGCAAGGATCAGTGGGAGCGAGTAATCTACTGACTGAGCAGCCTAAAGGTGGGGACTGAGCCACCTTATAGCCTTAACCCTCAGAGGAAAAGTGAGACTGGTTTTGACACACTGGGTAAGTGCATAGCCACTTCACCAGTGATCCCAGCGAGAAGCATTTTCCTGGGAAAGCTTCTGCTTAGCCAAGTTTAGAAGTTTAAAGTGCATTTTAAGAGGGCTCAAGAGAGATTTAGGGTCTCCAGCCTGCGGGGTTTGACAAATTAGCAAAGGCCTCCAGTCGTATCAGCATTGTGATTAACATCTCATACCCCAGAAGATCACCCTGTTGCCCAGACAATATTCAACAAGATATATATACTGCTTTGTTTTTTGTTTTGTTTGTTTGTTTGGTTTTGTTGTTTTTTAATTTCAACCCTTTTATATATTTTTTTCTTTTCTTTTTAACTTTCTTTTCTTTCTCCATTTTTACAGTTTATATACAATGTCCCATTGTTGCCTTTTTCAATTATTAGAACTTCATTTTTGATAGTGTTTCTATCCCTATTATTTGGTTTTTCACACAACTTTATCCTCTAAAGTTTTCTATTTGCTAGTTTTGGTTTGATTTATGGCATTTTTGACTTTCTTCTCTACTTGGTGGAGGTTGGGTACAGTGTCCAATCAGGCTAGCAAAGAGCTGCTGACCTCAAGGGAACTATCCGGCCCGGCACCCCCAGAGGTTGTGGATTTTTTAAGGTTGTGTCAAAGTATCCTACTTTACACCTATTTTGCTCTTTCTCCCTCCTTCTGTGCCTCTTTTCTTTTTGTCCATATTCCATTTTACCCACCCCCACTCCTTGCTCTTTTTTACTTTTTCTTTCTTTCTTTTTTCACTTCTTGCTCTTCAATCTTCTCATCCTTCTGGTTTTATACCAAAAGTACTCATCAAAACCATGGTCCAGAGGCACAGCAACTAAAAACGCAAGAGGAAGTGAAAGGAAAATTAGAGGAAGGAAACAGATAAAACAAATCACTCATGAGGAAGAAACAACAGAAAACTCCTGGCAACATAAAGAACCAGTCCAGAGCAACCCCTCCAAGGGACCATGAGGTAGCTACTGCAGAGGATTCCACCTATAAAAAAATTTTAGGAATGCCAGAAAAATAATTTAGAATACACATGATAAAAACAGTGAAGGAAATGATGGAAACAATGAAGGAAATGGCTAATAAAGTGGAAAATAACCAAAAGGAAATTCAAAAACAATCAATTAAGAGATGAACAATATGAAGAATATAGAAAGGATACAGCAGAGCTGAAGGAACTGAAGCAGTCAACTAGGAAAATTAAAGATGCAATAGAAAGTATCAGCAACAGGTTAGACCATGCAGAAGAAAGAATTTCAGAGGAAGAGGACAAATTTATTGAGATAACTCAGATAGTTAAAGAGGCAGAAAAGAAGAGAAAAAGCAGAACATTCAGTGACATAATTATGAAACTTTATGAAGCTTTCCAACATATGACTTACAGGAATCCCAGAAGGGGAAGAAGAATGCCCCAGGGGAATGGAAACCATACTAGAGAATATTATAAATGAAAATTTCCCAAATATAACCAAAGATTCTGATACACTGCTTTCAGAGGGATATAGGACCCCAGGTCACCTCAACTCTAACCGAGCTTCTCAAAGACACAATGTGATGAACCTATCCAAAGTCAAGACAAAAGAAAAGATTCTTCAAGGTTCCAGGAGTAAGTGCCAGTTGACCTACAGGGGCAAATCCATCAGAGTGAATGCAGACTTCTCTAATCAAACTTTCCAAGCAAGAAGACGATGGTCATCTACCTTTAATATACATAAACAGACCAATTTCTAGCCAAGAATTCAATATACTGTTAAGACAAGCTTTCAAACTGATGGAGAAATCAAATTATTTACTGATATACATTGAAGAAATTAGCCACAACAAGACCAGCTCTACAGGAAATACTTCAACCTGTTCTACACACTGACCATCACAATGGATCAGCAGCAAAGTAAAAACTCAGAAATTAAAGGACAAAGCCTAACTTCCACACTGATGTAAAAGACAAAACTAAGCAATGGACTCTCACAAAATAAGATGAATAGAACACTACCACACTTATCAATTATCTCAATAAATTTTAATGGCTTGAATTCCCCACTGAAGAGGCATAGATTGGTGGACTGTATTAAAAAACACAAGCCATCCCTTTGCTGTCTTCAGGAAATACACCTGGCTTCAAAAGACAAATTAAAACTCCGAGTCAAGGATTGGAAGATAATTTTTCAGGCAAATGAAATTCACAAGAACAGAAGAGTTGCAATCTTATTTTCAGATTCATGTGGATTTAAAGCAACTAAAGTCAAAAAAGACAAAGATGGTCACTTTATATTGGTCAAGGCAAAATTACAAGATGTTTCAATTCTAAATATTTTTGCACCCAATTTAAATGCTCCCAGATTCTTGAAACAGACCTTACTCACTCTGAGCAATAAGGTATCTGATAATACCATAATAACAGGGGACTTTAACACTCCTCTCTCAGATATGGAAAGATCCTCTAAACAGAAATTAAACAAAGGTATAAGAGATTTAAATGAGACCCTAGAACAACTGTGCTTTATTGATACATTTAGAACCCTCCATCCCAACGATAAAGAATATACATCCTTCCCATCACCCCATGGGAAATTCTCTAAAATTATTCGTATTCTAGGACACAAAACAAATCTCAACAGAATCCAAAGAATTGAAATTTTACCTTGTATCTTCTCAGGCTATAAGGCACTAAAGGCGGAACACAACTCTAACAAAAATGTTCAACCCCACACAAAGGCATGGAAATTAAACAACCTTCTATTGAATGACAGATGGATGCAGAAAGAAAAAAAGGAAATCATTAACTTCTTTGAGCATAACAGCAATGAAGACACAAGCTACCAAAGCCAGTAGGATACTACAAAAGCAGTTTTGAGAGGAAAATTTATCACTTTAGATGCCTACATTTGAAAAAAAACAGAAAGACAGCGCATCCACAAAATCACAAGCCATCCTATGGAGTTGGAAAAAGAAGAAAAATCTAAGACTAATGTCAGTAGAAGAAAAGAAATATCCAAAATCAAATCAGAGGTCAATGAAATTGAAAAAAAAGAATCATTCAGAAAATTAATGAAACAAGGAGTTGGTTTTTTGAAAAAATAAATAAAGTAGATAAACCATGGGCCAGACTAATGAGAAATAGAAAAGTAAAATCTCTAGTAACCTCAATCAGAAATGATAAAGGGGAAATAACAACTGATCCCACAGAGATACAAGAGATCATCTGAATACTACCAGAAACTCTACGCCCAGAAATTTGACAATGTGAATGAAATGGATCAATACTTGGAATCACACCCTCTCCCTAGACTTAGCCAGGAAGAAATAGAGCTCCTGAACAGACCAATTTCAAGCACTATTAAAAATCTTCCAACCAAAAAATGTCCTGGTCCAGATGGCTTCACACCAGAATTCTATCAAACCTTCAAGGAAGAGTTTATTCCTGTACTGCAGAAATTATTCCAAAAAATCGAGGAGGAAGGAATCTTCCCCAAAATGTTCTACAAAGCAAACATAACGCTGATACAAAAAAACAGAAAAAGACTCAATAAAAAGGAGAATTTCAGACCAATTTCACTCATGAATATAGATGCAAATGTTCTCAACATAATCCTAGCCAATAGATTACAGCTTATTGTCAATAAAGTCATACATCATGATCAAGTAGGTTTTATCCCAGGATTGCAAGGATGGTTTAACATACGAAAGTCCATAAATGTTATCCACCATATTAACACAGGCAAAAATAAAGACCATGTAATTCTCTCAATAGATGTAGAAAAAGCATTTGACAAAATACAGCATCCTTTTCTAATTAGAATACTGAAGATTATAGGCATAGGTGACACATTTCTGAAACTCATTGAAGCTATCTATGACAAACCCACAGCTAATATTTTACTGAATGGACTAAAACAGAAAGCCTTTCCTCTTAGAACTGGAACCAGACAAGGTTGTCCTCTGTTACCTTTACTATTCAACATAGTGCTGGAAGTTCTAGCCAATACAATTAGACAAGACAAGGAAATAAAGAGAATCCAAATGGGAGAAGAGGAGGTCACACTCTCCCTGTTTGCTGATGACATGATTTTATACTTAGAGAATCCCAAAGACTAAACCACAAGACTCCTGGAAGTCAACAAAAAAATACAGTAATGTCTCAGGATATAAAATCAATGTCCACTCTCTCAATGGCTCAGGCCACATCTATGGTGCATATTTTTATCTATAATAAAAAAAAAAAATCAATGTCCACAAGTCAGTAGCCTTTGTATATGCCAATAACAGTCAAGATGAGCAGCTAATTAAGGACACAACTTCCTTCACCCTAGTTTCAAAGAAAATCAAATACCTAGGAATATACCTAGCAAAGGAGGTGAAGGACATCTATAAAGAAAATTATGAAATCCTCAGAAAGGAAATAGCAGAGGATATTCACAAATGGAAGAACATATTATGTTCATGGCTGGGAAGAATCAACATTGTTAAAATGTCTAAATTTCCCAAAGCAATCTACCTATTTAATGCCAATCCTATTAGAATACCAACATCATACTTTCATATTTTGGAAGAAATGATTTTTTGTTTTTTATGGAACCAGAAAAAAATCCGTATAGCTAAGGCAGTACTCAGTAATAAAAATAAAGCTGGGGGCATCTCCATACCAGATTTTAGGCTGTACTACAAAGCCATAGTGGTCAAGACAGCATGGTACTGCCACAAAAATAGAGACATAGACACTTGGAATTGAATAGAAAACCAGGAAATGAAACTAACATCTTACAAGTACCTAATCTTCAATAAACCAATCAAAAACATACCTTGGGGGAAAGACTCCCTATTCAATAAATGGTGTTGGGAGAACTGGATATCCACATGTAAAAGACTGAAACTGGACCTACACCTTTCCCCATTCACAAAAATTGATTCAAGATGGATAAAGGATTTAAATTTAAGGCATGAAACATTAAACAATAAAAATCCTCAAAGAAAGCATAGAAAAAACCCTGAAAGATTTTGGCCTGGGGAAAGACTTCATGAAGAAGACTGCCATGGCAATTGAAACAACAACAAAAATAAACAAATGGGACTTTGTTAAACTGAAAAGCTTCTGTACAGCTAAGGAGACAACAACCAAAGCAAATAGACAACTTACACAATGGGAAAGGATATTTGCATATTTTTAATCAGACAAAATCTTGATAACTAGGATCTATAGAGAACTCAAATTAATCCACATGAAAAAAGCCAACAATCCCATATATCAATGGGCAAGAGACCTGTATAATACCTTCTCTAAAGAAGACAGACAAATGGCTAACAAACATTTGAAAAAATATTTATCATCACTATCTATTAGAGAAATGCAAATCAAAACCACCCTGAGATACCATTTAACCCCTGCAAGAATGGCCCACATAACAAAATCTCAAAACTGCAGATTCTGGCATGGATATAAAGAGAAGGGAATACTTTTACACTGCTGGTGGGACTGTAAACTAGTACAGCCTTTTTGGAAGGAAGTATGGAGAAACCTCAAGGCACTCAAGCTAGATCTCCCATTTGATCCTGCAATCCCATTATTGAGCATCCACGCAGAAGGAAAAAAAAATCCTTTTATCATAAGGACACTTGCACTAGACTGTTTATTGCAGTTCAATTTACAATTGCCAAAATGTGGAAACAGCCTAAATGCCCAACAACCCAGGAATGGATTAACAAGCTGCGGTACATGTACACCATGGAATACTATTCAGCCATTAACAACAATGGAGACTTTACATCCTTTGTATTAACTTGGTTGGAAGTGGAAGACATTATTCTTAGTAAAGCGTCACAAGAATGGAGAAGCACGAATCCTATGTACTCAATTTTGATATGAGGACAATTAATGACAATTAAGGTCATGGTGAGGATGGGGGAAGGAGAGAGCAGAAAGAGAAAGAAAGAGGGAGAAGAAGCAAATTTTCTCTATTAAATGAGTGCCAAGGGGTATTAAAAAAAAAATAAAAACAGGCTTGGGAGGCATCTGTGACTCAAAGGAGTAGGGCGCCAGCCCCATATGCCAGAAGTGGCTGGTTCAAACCCAGCCCCGGCCAAAACACTACAAACAAACAAACAAAACCAAGGCTTTTTAATCAATCACTGCCAAACTACATTCTTGGAGAATTAAAACACTACTAGAGAGCCCTGACTGTCTAGCCTCCATTGTAATAATGTTATCATTAACCCATCTAAGGTCACTAACTAACCTCCATTTTCCAGATTATTTAGGAATGCCAAAAATAGTAGTGTATCAACTACTTACTGTAGGCTCTATATGGTTGGATTTCATTATTCTTGCACTAATTATTGGGTGTTTTTAAGTTTTTTCCCCTTCAGTTGCCACTGATCCACCCAAACCAGAGAACCCACTTTTCTCTTGGGCCTGAGCAGGTCAGTTTTAATGGTTACTAATGAAAAGAATGCTCCAAAGTAATTTGGACATTACACTGTGACAGGAAATCATGCCTTCAGAAAGAGAAGGGAAAATCTAAGATGATATAAGATGAAGGGACAGAAAATATTTACTTAATTTGAGGTATTTTGTTCCTCTCACTTCTGAGATGGTGAAGGACATGGTTCTTTTCCAATGTTTAGCCCAACCTCTAGCTGCTATAATAGTAATAGCAGCTCCAGAATCTTCAAGGCTTGTAAAAGATTTGTGAGAAATTGTTACAGTAATAAAAGGCTTTTCTCTGCCTAATGTTGTAGTCCAAAATATTTGACTGGAATTTACTGGTGTGATGTCTTGAGGGAAAAAGTCTATTTCAAAAACAAAATACATAAGTGTTACTTTTCCCTTATAAAGATCTGGATGGACATGGATGAAACATTGACTTTAACATGACTGCCATTATCATGCCAAATTATAACAGAGATTACTTGAAGCTTATGGCTGCAATGCATTCTTGTAACTACTATGACTCCCCCATAATGAGTTGGAAGACCAGGGAGATGAGTAGGTAGTTATGTGAATTATCATTCCTGATCTAAATTTGTGTCTTCAATTTGCCAATGAAGATATATAAATTCTAACCACATAAAGTAGTCATCAGCCATTTGGTTGAGCATGTATTTATTGGAAAGATCAATTGAGCCTAGACTTAATTTTTAGACTTTTCCATGAATGCTTCATTTTTTCATATGGTTTAATGAGTTAATATTATTACATTTAGCTCAATTTTATACCCATTAGGGACATATGAGTTTATTAAATATTCTTTCTTTAGTGCAATTATTGCTGTGGAGAGTTTTCTGGGAGATGGTTTAGGGGCTGGCTCCTATTGTTTTGAGTGGTGTAGGAGAATGTACCTCATTTACTGTTTAAAGTATTGTCCTGAACATCAAATTTAGAATGACAGTGATTTTCCCAATGAAATCCTTTACTAAATTTTGGATACTTTTTTCTTGTGCAAGACAGCATTGGGACTGTTGTCATTGTTAGCAGGGATTACTTGAAGCTTATGGCTGCAATGCATATATATTGGGGCATGCCTTTTGAAAATGTTCTTTCTTTCCACATTTATAACATGTGTGGGGAATTTGAAAGTTGTCAAAACGGTTGCTAAAACATGGGCTTTAAAGACTTCTGTGCCAACACTCTGGAAAGCCTTAATCATATCAACAAGGGTTATATGTACATACCACTCTCCTATGGATGCCAAAGCTCGTTTGGCAATCAGAATTAGGATTCTCATAACCCAATCGGAGGAGTAAAATAGCAGCAGCCTGAGGGTGGTCAATTTGGCTACTTACTGCACTTTGAAAAGGTTGACAAAGTCTAAATAAGACTATGGCCCCCTGGTTAATGGAAGAAAAGAAGCCGATTGACACCTGGCCATCTGGGATCTTAGCCCATACACAGATGGCTACAGATGAGCTGTGAGCTTGAGCTTGTTCTGTACATTGTAATAGTTATTTGTGGGTAGCATAAGCTCCTGATACTATGAGCATTTCAAAATGTATTTGCGTTCCTGTTCTACCATTATTTTTGCCAAAATGGTGGCATATATTTTGAAATTCCTGATATGAAACACTAAATTGAGCAGAAGTCAAAATGTTTTTTACCAATAATTTCCACTCCCAGGAGGTTGTGTCATAACTTTGAGCAATAAAATCAAACAAACTTTTGATATAAGCATTAAATGCCTTTTTTTGTTTGTTTGTTTACACTAGATTTTAATTTCTTAAAAATAGAAAACAATAGTTTTTCATTATGGGCACCATGATTATCATGGAATGTGGGGAAAGCCCGTGAAATGACACATCCAATTCAGCCCCTTGTCATAATCATTTTTCCATTACACTTTTAAATTTTGAAGAGGAAGACTCATTTAATTCCACTAGGGGAGAGGGAGCTAATGGAGAAATTCTGAGTTTGACATTAAAGGATTCTTTTCCTCTGGGGAGGGTGATATTTTGAAGGGTCTATTTTGATTTGCCTTGTAAAATCTTAGATGTGGAACAACTACTGTAAATAGGGTGGAAGCCAAGTGGCATTGATTCAAAATAGCTAAATGTTAAACAATGATTGGCGCAAGAGATTGTCATAGCCAGCAGCCTATTCTCTCCTAGTCTTTTGCATTTAAAGTGATTTCCTTTGAGTACTAAGGTCACTGACACTTAATTACCTGTAATAAATCTGTTAATCGAGTACCCGTGACTTTACATTCAGTTGTGCAAAGTAACGCCTGTAACTGGATTTAATGGATTTTTTACTCTTATTTAAGATTGTCACTCATAGTGTTACTGGCACAGGGGCAAAAAGGAGACACAAATAAAGAATAAACAAAAGATGTAAAAATAATTTTTGACTGGGGTAAAACTTTGAAAATATCCCTGAAAATGGAGTCCCTGTATAAAATGGCAGATATCAAAAATATAATGAAATGGGAGAGAATAGTACCACTCTAACTCTCTCCATGATATTTGTAAAAAGAATTGAAATCAGGACAAACAAAACATCTACTCATGAAATGAAATAAAAAAGAAAAGCTAATTGCTATCCCAAAAGATGAAATAGCATATTCAACAAACCAAATGAACACACAAGCAATCATTTATAAGAGGCAGGGGATGTTTAAATGCCACAGGATCCTGAGAACACTGCTCTCACAGTTATAAACAGTCCAAAAGCATTCCTGCCATGAACAATGAAAGGAAGTGTTCTGCCCTTTTGACTACTGGTGGGTATAAGTCCCCGACACAAACCTGACCCCATTGGAAACCAAAATGGGAGCTGATGTGGATCACCTTATGCTGTATGATATCCAGAAGGAGAAAAAAAAAATAGCCTTCTTGCTGTGGAAAATGAAAGGAATATGCTTGCTAACTTAGCTACTAGCTGGCCGATATAAGCCCCTGACATAGATCTGATCCTGTTAAAACCCAGAACAGGAGCTGGAGTAGACTGCCTTATGCAGCATGAGGTCCAGGAGAAGTGAAAAAAGAGCAGAAACACAGAAATCTCTAGAGCCTGTTCCCCTAATTTACATCCCACTGTGGGTAGTCAGGGTTGTCCCTACAGTACCCATTGTTCATTACCAGGATGATTAATCTCCTTTTCTCTTTCACCTGGGCTTTGGAAGATAAGCACCTCCTTCTCTCTTCTATAGGCTAGCTGAAATGTTAGTCTGAGGGATCACCA
Source organism: Loris lydekkerianus (assembly GCA_963574355.1). Classification (NCBI taxonomy): domain Eukaryota; kingdom Metazoa; phylum Chordata; class Mammalia; order Primates; family Lorisidae; genus Loris; species Loris lydekkerianus. The sequence goes on along the minus strand of CAUYPK010083558.1, from coordinate 55,911 downwards.
CACATTGCTGTTGTCCGCATTGACTTTATTGGAACCTGGCTAAAGCCGAGGAGGTCAGCATGACAAATAAGGATTCTCAAACTCAGCTCTTGCCAGGGCAATAACTAATGAGGTTCAAAGAGGCAAGAACCCTGACTAGTATAAAAACGCACATAATGCTGCCTCATCTGAAGTCTTACTAGGCCCTTTAGTGTGTTTCAACAACCATTTACATCATAGCATTAGGTGATTTTTCATGATTATTTAGGAGTCAAGGGAACTATGTCCCCACATTTGATATACGAGTAGTCTTGCCTAAGACCTAAGGGGATTAATGTATAGAAGAGTGGACAAAGGATATGAGTTAGAATTAACTTCTAAAATGGAACATACATTGTAAAAGGGATGTTACCTTTTAATCTATCTCATCCAGCCCAAATGGCTGCTTTCTAATGTAAATTTTTTACGTGTTCAAAACTGCTTAAGCATTTTATTCTTGTGCCCATTTTCAGCTTCTAAGATAGTGACCAAGATCTTGCCATTTGAAATCCTCAAAAATGCTTTACCATTTATTTTTCCTTTATAATTTTTGTAGCTTATTCCCACATAAGACTAGACTTTAGATGCCTCTAAGCTAAGAAGAAACAGGATTTCATGTTAAGCACGTTATGTAACGGTGAAATGCTATTGCAATAGTAAACATTTCTTTGCAATGAAGGAAAGCCTGTATTGAATAGAATATTACCGTGTTAAGTTTAAGGTAATGGATAGGGTTAGGTGAGGATTAGCAATGCGTTTAGGGTTAGAGTTAGTGTATGGTTAGAGGGAGGGTTAGATCATAATGATAATATTAAGATTAGGGTTAAAATTAGGCTTAAGATAGGGATAGGAGCACAATTAGAGTTAGACAATAGGCTTAGGGTATGCTTAGTGTTAGGAACTAAAATTTCACTCTAAAAACAATATATGGTGTTGAAATGGTATTAAAACGACAAACTTTTCTTCTTAGTGTCAGAAAACATGTAGTAGAATAGCACAAAAAAAGGTTAGAATTCGGGTTAGCTAATGATTTGTTTAGAGTTGGGGTTAGCCAAGAGAAACGGATAACGTTAGGGTTAACATTAGGCTTAGGTTAGAGTTACATTTAGGGTTAAATTTAGAGGATACGTTTAGGTTTAGATAAAGTTAGAAATAAGGTTGGGGTAGATGATTGGTTTAGGGTTAAGATTAGAATTAGGGTTAGATAGTTATAGAATTAGGACTAGAATATAGGGTTAAGTTATGGTTTGTGCTAGGAAAGACAATACATTCCCAGTGCGATATGTAAGGGTGAACTGCTGCTTTGATTGCAAACATTTCATGTCCATGAAAAAAATCATGTATGTGCATGGAAACTTTGATATTCCCCTTTTGCCAATATGCATCTACATGTTAGCATTCACCCGATCAGCTAACTTCAGAAAGAGAGACACATTTCCCATCAAGGCAAGCATTTGCTGTTTAAGACATGATATTCTAAAATGATTCCATTCACTTTTAGGAATCTAGCGCAGATGTATATTCTGGGAACAAAGCTTTCATTTCAGTGTGGGAAGCACATAAGTTGCTAGCCATTAGTAGCCTCTAAGAAAAGAAGAAACAGGATTTAACATGAATTCCATGATGTGATTGTGAAGTGCTGTTGCAGTGGCAAACTGTTTCTCTCAATAAAAGCAAAAAATGCATTTGAATGGCAAATTATAGAGTTAAAATTAGCATTATAATATATGTTTGGGCTATGGTTAGGGTAAGGGTTATCATTATAGAAACAGGTTAAGTTAAGGTAATGGTGGGGGTTGGAGTATAGTATTAGGGTTAGAATGAGAGTGAGTGTTATGGCTGTAAACAATATTTCACATCATTTTGCGAAGATGTGATGGTAAAATGTTTCAATGGCAAACATTTTTTCTCAGTGAGAGAAAACATTTAGTTCAATGGAAAATTATAAGAGTGCCCAATTAGCAAATCTGCATCTATATATTAACAGTTGCCTTACACTGACTTTTTTTTTTTATTAAATCATAGCTGTGTACATTAATGTAATCATGGGGCACCATACACTAGTTTCATACACCGTTTGACACATTTTCATCACACTGGTTAACATAGCCTTCCTGGAATTTTCTTAGTTATTGTGCTAAGATATTTACATTACACATTTACTAAGTTTCAAATATAACCTTGTAAGATGCACCGCAGTTGTAATTCCACCAACCCCCTTCACTCTACCCACCTCCCCCCTCCATCCCCACCCTTTCCCTTTTCCCCCTTTTCTTAGGTTGTAACTGGGTTATAGCATTCATGTGAAAGCCATAACTTAGTTACATAGTAGGGCTGAGTACATTGGATACTTTTTCTTCCATTTTTGAGATACTTAACTAAGAAGAATATGTTCCAGCTTCATCCATGTAAACATGAAAGAGGTAAAGTCTCCACCTACTTTAAGGCTGCATAACATTTCATGGTGTATATATACCACAATTTATTAATACAATCGTGGATAATGGGCACTTGGCCTTTTTCCATAATTTAGCGATTATGAATAAGGCTGCAATAAACTTTTTCCTACAAATATATTTGTTGTGATGTGATTTTTGGTCTTCTGGGTATATGCCTAGTAGAGGAATTATAGGATTGAATGGCAGATCTATTTTTAGATCTCTAAGTGTTCTCCAAAAGTCTTTCCAAAAGAAATGTATTAATTTGCATTCCCTCCAGCAGTGTAGAAGTGTTCCCTTTTCTCCACATCCACGCCAACATCTCTGGTCTTGAGATTTTGTGATATGGGCTAATCTTACTGGATTTAGATGATATAGTGACATGAGAAATTTAAGACATTTTCTGTTAGTAAATTAATTACACATAAGTCTCAGTTTAAAAAATGGGTTATAATTGTTAAAATGTAATTTAAAGAGTTTGGTTTAGTAATTTACTACATGTAATTTTGTAATTAAATATGCATCCACATTTACAAATATAGTTCCACAGAATGTTACATATTATGTGGACCTAATTAATACTTTATCAATGAATTTTTTGAGAGACAGAGTCTCACTTTTTCGCCCTGGGTAGAGTGCCATAGTGTCACAACTCACAGCAACCTCCAGCTCTTGGGCTTAAGCAATTCTCTTGCCTCAGCCTCCTGAGTGGCTGTGACTACAGGCCCCCACCACAACGCCCGGCTATTTTTTTGTTGCAGTTTGCCCGGGGCTGTGTTTGAACCCACCACCTTCGGTATATGGGGCTGGCACCCTACTCACTGAGCCACAGGCACCGCCCTATCAATGAAATTTTTATGTAGCTACACTTTTAAGATCTTTTGTAAAATAACTTAAACATTGTCAAAATATACTTTAAAATGCATTAGTATGCACATTATGGAGACCATGTAGACAGATGTGATTATTAGAGTAACTAATATGATAAATATTTTAACAGCTTCTTTGCGTTTGATAGAGATTATAAGTAGAAAACAGTATGATTGCATAATTGACATGAAAAATTCAACATCCATGTATTGTATTACTATATTCATATTTTCAAAATCAAGTTTCACTCCATTAATTGGTAAATACAAAGAATAATCTTTCCTGATATTTCAGAATAAAAATAACCACAAAGAATTCCATTCTGTACGTTTATTTTTCTTACCTGTATTCACAAATACTATTTGTGAAATATCCATCCTCAGACAATGCTTTCTAAGATAGAATCTACTTTGTCTCCTTATCTGCACTTTTCCACCTTGAACCGACTGAAAGCTTCCCTATCCCATCGCACAACGTCGGCTACAGGCAGTGGGGTGCGGTGGCTTACAGGTAGATATCAGACCCTCCCTTCAGCACAGTGATGCTAAGTCTAGAATTTGATCAAAATGTGCAGTTTGTCACCTTTATGCTCCTATTTCCTCTGGAAAAATACATGCACAAACACCTTACGCGCATGCTCTCATTATCTGTTTTGCATAGCCGTCCTTCCTCCAAACCTGAACTCTTCATTTTCAACGTCCCTGTGAACTCATGAACATGCAAATAAATGTGCCTCTCTTTGCCTTGTGGCTTCTACAGTGGAGGAGTCCGGGCTTCTCCGTCACACCTGCTGGAGATGGGTAAAGCTCCCATGCTGTGATCCTTAGCTGGATATCTTCCTCGTCACACTTGGAGTCTCCCAGGCAGGCAGTTGGAAAGCTTGGGAGACACCTGCTGTGCTTCATCCTTGATCTCACTTCAGCCTTCCCTTTGAACCTGGCCTTCAGGGAGAGGCGGACAGGATAGATGCACTTCCTGGGGTGTCTGATCACACAGCCACAGTCTCTGCAGAGCTCGGGGAGATGCTGCCCAGATGAGCAGATCCAAACCCGCTTTTGATGCCACTGCGGGGAGGATAAAGACTTCTCTGGAACTAGATAAAGATCAGGCCAGAGGAGATGGGAGAGGAAATTTTGACTTATTTTTTTTAGGTTCCTCTCTTTTCATCTCAAGTCTACACAGCAGGAGGGCGGGAGATCTTTGCTTTGAGAAAATGTTACAAGTGCACTGAGAAAGTGTTATTATTTTATGTGATAAGCCGTGTCTGTTCCTTTCGTTCATGGCACTCGCACCAGTAAAGTTTTATACTTATTTAGTGTTTGTTTAATATCTCTCTTCCATACTCTTCAGTAAGCTCTGTGAAGGCAGTCATGGGGTCTTTCTGGTTCACTGGTAACCCCAGCCCAGAGCTTATATCCAGCTACACAGTCAACTCTCAACAGACACTTGTTGAGTAAGTAAGTGAAAGGATTTGTTGCTTACGTTTTATAGATAAATCGTGGCGAGCATCGCGGATTTGCTCGATGTCATAGGGCTACTAAGTGAGATTAAAAAATAGCAGACGTCAGGGATGTGCCTCCCAAGAAAATGAGCACGTCATGTCTTTGGCCCTTGAAGAGGTGGGAACTACATATTTTTATTTTGTTTTCTCAGTGGAAGGGATGCTACTACATATAATGTGGTTCTACAATTACAAGGTTCAACTTGAAAACCAAAATGTAAAGGGGAACCTGAAGAGTTATGCCAATACTAATGAGTAGCGTCGAGTCACACATCAGGGATGTCAGCCTGCCCGTCCCCATGTGTTTGTTATTGAAGTGCTTTCTGTTCGTTAGTTTTTTGCTGTCTAGCATTTACCATGATCTGGGGTATACAGTGGGGGTTGATGAAAGGAGGCTGTGGTTGAGGGTTAGGAAGTAGGGTCTACCTGCAGGTGCGAGGTCTATGAACAGCCCTGGCCATCCTGAGCCCAGAGCAACCAGGGAAGACTTCAGGGAGGTGGTGGAAGGCATTTGAGTTCAGTTGTGAAGGAAGAAACAAATGTACCCAGGCAGCAAGGTGGGAGAAAAGCATGTGAACACTCATGTGATGTTGGAGGGGACAAAAGTGCACCATCTACAGGACACGGGGCAGCAAGCAGCCTGTTGTGACAGGAACGTGGCTTGCGTGCATTTCATTGGTCATAAGCCTGAGCATGGCAGGCCCCTGCTCACAGAAATTACAGAAATGGAGGCTCCACGTGATACTTTTCTTTGCCACTTTGCAAATCTAGGTTTGTCTGGAGTAGTAACTGTGCTGTGAAACTTCTGAACAGTCCTTGTCTGATCGTCAAATCTCAGGCAGATTCCATTTATTTTGCCCAGGTGCATTTTCTACCTCCTTAGATATTACTGAGCCTCTGTGCAGATAATTCAGCCACGTACACATTCTGCTGTGAGGCATTCGATCAGCCACTACTGTGAGCTGTTATTCAACTATTCCATTCTGTTCTTTTGTTCTTTTTTAAAGACTGAGTCTCACTCTGTTATCCTGGGCTAGAGTACTGTGGCATCATCATAGCTCACGGCAACCTCAACTTCAAACTCTTGAGCTTGAGCAACCTCTTTCCTCAGCCCCCACTCCAAGTAGCTGGGGCTACAGGTGCCCACCGCCATGCCTGGCTAGTTTTTCCAATTTTTAGTAGAGACAGGGTCTCATTTTTGCCCAGGTTGGTCTCAAATTCCTGAGCTCAGGCAATCAACCTGCCTTCGGCTCCCGGACTGTTAGGAATACAGGCAGTGAGCCCCTACAACGGCTTATTCTGTCTTTTATGGATTTTTGTCTTCTTCATTCACCTCAATTCTACAACTTTTGCAGCATGTCATTAATAGCCCTGGAAGAATCCCCCCACATCTGTCAGCTTTTGGGTTAATTCCAAAGCCTACTTGTCCAATGCCTTTGATTCACTATACAATTATTTGAATTAAAGACTATATTTCACACTAATATTTGGGGGTACTATTTTTCCATAAATAGAATGATTGTCATTGCAGCATTAAATGTCCATTTAGTAAAATAAAAATAGAGTGGGTATTGTGATTCTTCATGGAGTAGGACATCAGTAAGAAATGAAAATACATCAATAAAATGCTACTTAAAGTGTTTTTTTTTTTTTTTTTCGCTTCTTCAGGTATAGATCTGGAAAGAATTGATAATGTCTTGTTTCAAAGCAAATAGACTTAGATGCCACTCTTTCAGACACCTTAAATAGACTTTGGAAATGTGAATTAAAAATTTGGGCATTTATGAATAATTTGCACATAATCCATTGTGCTGGGGAGCACATTGGGTTAAACTCAGTCACAAGTGATTACTTTAAATTTTTTCTTTTTCTTTTTAAACATGTGAGAATGACTTGATCTTAAAGGGACTTGGAAAATTTGGAGACTATATTAAACTGAGATGATTTAGTCTAGAATTATAATTCTTCTAAGGTCTTCAGCTTCCAGGGGAATAATTTTGATGAAATAGTGGCAGAGAAATATTTCACAATTATTTCTTGTAAGGCAAGTTGGATAAAGGACTTTGGAAACAGAAACATTTAACTTTCTATTTTCAAAAATCACCTGTATTGATTGGGCTTTATCCTTTTCTGCTTCTTTTTCAGCTCCTTGTGGCTATAATGTAACATCTCAGAATGGCACCATCTATTCTCCGGGGTTTCCAGATGAATATCCAATTTTGAAGGACTGCATTTGGCTTATCACGGTGCCTCCAGGGCATGGAGTTTACATCAACTTCACCTTGTTACAGACGGAAGCTGTTAATGATTATATTGCTGTTTGGTAAGAGAACATTCAAGTGAAAAATAATCTGTAATTATGATGAACTATTCTGATTTAGCAATTATATGCCACTTATATGTCCGGTTGGTTATGCATCTAGAATAAATTAGTTGGGAAAAAATTTCACCAGTGAAATCAGGAGAATGGAGAATAAGTTTCATGTAGTATAATTAGTTTTGCTCTATGGAGGAAGTATCCAAGATGTTTTTTAAAATATGAGAATATCCCCTAACTTTTTTATTTTCTGAAATAATAGCTGGCAAGGTCTTCTGACATTATGTGATGGTCTTAGGAATATTGAAGAAACGGTTACATGGAGCATCCTGCCCAACTTTTATTATTATTATTCTTATTTATTAAATCATAACTTTGTACATTGATGTATTTATGGGGTTCAGGGTACTGCTTCGAAATACAATGCGAAATTGAACATTGAAGTAAGTAACACATCCATCACAATTATACTCGTTTCTTAATAGTTTTGAAATGTACTATTGTGTCATGCACATAGATGAGGTCCCCCCAAATACCCTCCCTCCTCCCATATCCCCCTCCCCTCCCTGCTCTCTCCTCTTCCCTTCTACTTTCTGGACTATAGTTACATTTTGCCATTCATATGAATATATTACGTATTGATTTCATAGAAGTATTGAGTACATTGGATACTGTTTTTTCCATTCTTGAGATACTTTACTAAGAAGAATATGTTCCAGCTCCATCCAGGTAAACATAAAAGATGTAAAGTCACCATTGTTTTTAATGGCTGCATAGTATTCCTTGGTGTACATATACCACAATTTGTTAATCCATTCATGGATCGATGGGCACTTGGGCTGTTTGCATGTCTTGGCTATTATGAATTGGGCTGCAATAAACACTCTGGTGGAAATGTCTTTGTTGTAAAAGAATTTTTGGCCATCTGGGTATATACCTAGTAAAGGAATTGCAGGATTGAACGGTAGGTCTACTTTTAGTTCCTGGAGTGTTCTCCAAACTTCTTTACAAAAAAGGTTGTTTTGACTTGCACTCCCACCAGCAGTGCAGAAGCGTTCCCTTCTCTCCACATCCACGCCAACATCTATAGTTTTGGGATTTTGTGATGTGGGCTAACTTACTCCTCCTGCCCACCTGTAAGCACTGCAGAGCCACCTTCCTGTGGAGGTGGAAGTGCCGGCTCTCTTCCCACAGAGCTGGACTTGCGGGACTGGCCAGCTCCACTTCTGCTCCCTGGGTGGAGTTCACAGGGGAAGCAGAACTGGCTGTTCTTCTGCTATACTAGGAGCGCAGGGAGCGTGTGCCCTGGCTACTAGGAGAGAGGTGCTATTGGCATAAACTGCCAAGAAAACTAAAGACGTGATCACAGGTGGCACCTGAGCGTGTGTGTTTGTGTACGTGTGTGTTCTGTCCTGAGTCTACACGTAGGGTTGTTTGTACGTCTGTGTTTGCATGTGTGTATGAGTCTGTGACTGTGTGTCTGTATGGTGGTGTGTGGTGCACGTAAGGTGTGTGTCTGGCTGGGTATGTATGCGTGTGTCTCTGTGGGTGTCTGTGGATCTGTGTGTGAGGGGTGTGCGGGTGTGTGTGGTCATGTGTGTCTGCCTGTGTGTGGTGTATATGCAGGTGTGTGTCTTGGTGAGCCTATGTGTATGGTGAGTGTCGTGTGTGTGGAGGTGTGCCTGCATTTGTCTCTGGGTGTGTCTGTGTGGGTGTGTACTGCAGCAAACCTCTTGTCAGAACCCACAGGGCAGGAGCTGAACAGCACCTGCAGCAGGTGACGCAGAGTTAACCTGCTCACTTTGTGAGAAACAGCCTAACACAGGCCACACAGGGAGGCTCCTGAGGGGCTGTAGAAAGAAGCCCTGGCACGAGATGATGCCACCTCTCTGTGGATGTGAGCCCAGGAGAAGCACTTCCACCCCAGGAAGTTGCCATTTCAAATGCAAAGTGGAGCAGCACAGCAGGGTCACACGGGCAGTTCCCCGTATTTACAAGGGAGCATGGACAGACTTGGCACTCTGTGACTGTCAGGTGCCTACTGTCAGGGGCCAGCGACAGAGACAGATTGGAACGTTCAGTCCACCTTGTGAGTATCAAACATCTTGATGCTTCCAAACACCGAATCCAGAGGATGGTTATATTTTATTTCATTTTTTAATATTTTAACTCATTAGCTGGCAATTCTATATTATCACTCATGATTAAATAGACATCTACACCAATGATTCTCTCTATATTTCCCAGGGATGGTCCAGACCAGAATTCACCTCAGCTGGGTGTTTTCAGTGGAAACACAGCCCTGGAAACGGCCTACAGTTCCACCAACCAGGTCCTGCTCAAGTTCCACAGTGACTTTTCAAATGGAGGCTTTTTTGTCCTCAATTTTCACGGTCAGTTCATTTTTACCCCATGGATTGAGATGGAAAATTTCATGTGAAGTTTCCCGCAGTGGTCACTGGTACCTTGTTCCCCTGACTCGGCCACCCGGAGCCTATAGAACTAACTGCCTTGTCCTGGAGACCAGAGGTCCCTGGGATCTTTTCCCTTTAATGATAACTTCACGATTTCACAGCTTATCTCACCAAGCTTGGATTCACTCCAAGATAAATGTATTCTAAGTGAAACTCTGATAGGAATCCCATTGAAATGCATTGGGTACCTTTATAGATTTGCCCATCCACGTCTCCAGTGAAGTGATGTAGCGAATGTCATGTAATTACAAGTGGGATAAAGTTGACAAACAGTCCCTTGTGTCCTATGAACACCACCCCCCTTGGATTCCTCAGGACAAGGGACACAGCATCATGTATCAAATCTCAGCATGGGCAGGGAGCCATCCACAGTTGAGTCATTTCGCTTGTCGGAATTCCAGACATATGGAACGTGTGTTCATTTAATGTTATTTATTTTATTAATTGTATACTTTTTTCCCCTTTGCACCTTATTCCTTGGCATTAACTAATCATATGAGCCTTTGGAGCTTGAGAATTTTATGAAACAATGAACGTATAGACATTTCAGACTACTAAGCATTATCACAACTTTAAGAGGAATGTGGTTCTTTTGGTAACTATGGTGTTTATTCAGCAAATGTAATTGCAATTATTGTTTTTCCCATCAATCATTTAGCTTTTCAGCTCAAGAAATGCCCACCTCCTCCAGCTGTTCCCCAGGCAGAAATGCTCAGTGAGGATGATGACTTTGAAATAGGTAATATTTCCTTCATTACAATGCCATTAACTCAGCCTGTCGTAGTCTATACCCACCTCTCTCTGAAATAGTCAGACTAGCAAATAGGTAATTTGTCAGAAAAGGACTTATCCCTAAAGCATTTCTGGGAGTTTATACAGAGGTCATGTATCACCTAGAAAATGTTTTTACTTTATTTCCATGATCCATTTTTGTTTTGCCATTTAAATTTTCCTTTTTGTCATTTTGAGTATTTTTGGCCTCATAATTTCTGTACTAATACTGGTTAAGTTTAAGATAGCATTATTGTCCAGTAAACATTGGAAATAGTACTATTTTTTAAACAGGCTAAAAATACAGACATTGTTTCTAAACCGATTTGCATGTGGACTTAAATCGTGAAGTAATGCTATGTGTTTGATGCACTCCCACTCCCCGAATGTCATAGAAATACAACCTCCTTGTTTTCTGTGTTGATTCTCCCAGGAGACACGGTGCAGTACCAGTGCCATCCGGGGTACACCTTGGTGGGAACTGACACTCTGACCTGCAAGCTCAGTGCCCAGCTGCAGTTCGAGGGTTCCCCCCCAACATGTGAAGGTATGCACAGTTTGGTGCTAAAAATATGTATACTTGTCCAACATGAAAAACTGTGTTGACCTGAAGTTCTTTGTATTTGAACTTAGTCTCTGTCTGTGCTACGATACCATTGCAATCAAAATAATCTGCTAAGGCAAATTTCTAATGACTTTGTTTCATTTAGCTAGCCCTAGAAATTAAATCAAAGCCACGTTAAATGAGAAATCATATTTTTTCATGACAATTTATCATAAAAATGTTAAAATATATAGATAACTTGAAATAATTCTAAAAGCTGGATAATTTAGCACATGACTACCTACCACCTAGCTTCCACCACACGTACTTACAAAACTTCCTTTGTCACGTGCCAATCTCTCCGATATCTTTCTAACCATCTATAAATTATCTCTTATTTTTGATGCATTTCAAAATAAATTTGGGCATCATTTTATTTCTTCCTAAACACTTCAGCATAAAAACAATGAGCTGGTGATTAGTATTTTTGAAGTAAACTTTATAAACAATAAGATATACACATCTTGTGTTTTATTTACATGCCTTTAAAATACCTAGATTATGCAGAAGAACATGATAATATACAACAATAACACAAGGTTTGAGTCTGAATGCATTGATTCCATCCATTCAAATACAATTAGATTATGTTTAAGAGCATCATTCAATAGACACCACCATCATGTATCATAGAACTATTTTCTTAGAGTCAGTGTCTGTACCATGTTACAAAACCGACAAAGACCTACTCGTAGATGTTCTCGTCAAGATGGGGGGAGATATAAAGTATTCATCTTTTGCCCTTGTACGTAAATATTAGCAGAGGTAAATCTTCACCTATTTAAGGTATATTTTATTTTTTAAAAATCATCACCTTAAATTTCTCAGAATAGATGACTCTAAGCAAAGATGTTCTTAGTTGAGCTGCAAAGACAGGCATACAAGTTACTTCATGTGCTATTCTAAAAACAGAAGATCTGTGGTTTTTATGTTGTCCTCCCCAGATAAACCTAGTTCATACTTAAATGAAGTTAAACTCATAGCATTGCAAGAACAGGGCGCAGCTGTACACCAAAACAATGACGTTTTCGTCAAAGATGGACCACATGCCTGAAGGTAGTCCTGTAAGATTGCAACGAGGCTGAAAAGTCCCTGTCACCTAGAAGTTTCTTCCTGACATCTAGTAGCTATAATATCATAGTATAACACATTACCTCTTCCATGTTTAGAAATGTTTAGATACACAAGTATTTACCATTGCATTACAGTTACCTATAGTATTCAGCACAGTAACCTGCTATGCAGTTTGTGGCTGAGAGCAGTTAGCCGTTCCATACTAGAAGTGTAACAGGCTGAGCCATCCAGCATGCGTTTCACAGGACATTTCCCCTTCAACAAGTGATGCGTGGTTGTAAATCAACATGACCTGAGTATCCTCTAAACTTCCTCAGCTGTCACACACATCTGCAGGGAGTGTCCAGCACAAAAACACACCCCTTTTACCTACATGAGAGACTCCCCCACACTGCAGAACTCCTGGCGATTACTGTACAGAACATCCTCCTTCTTTCTCACTCAATTCTGTGAATGCATTGAAAATGAACTGAGCGTGATGTGCGCTGTCATTTTCTGAACAGCTCATTATTTAGAGACAGAGAATAGAACTCAGATGTCTTTTATCAAATCCATAATCACATAAGAACTTAATTATAATCTTTCTTGAAGTTATTTTCTATTATTTGATTGATTTAATTGGGCTCAAGTAGGGGCCAATCTCTCAAAAAATTCTTGATGAAAAGCCATGCTAGCTCCCAGCTGTACTTCTTCAAATGTCATAGCCACACTTTTGGAAGTTCTGCTTCGAAAAAGCCCTCATATTTTTGAGAAACAAGAAGAGTAAATTGTTCTTTGTTTATAGGCAGATATTGTCATGCTATTTATCTTTGTTTAGATAAACCAAGTAAGGAATATCACATAAGTGAATTTACTCATGTTGAGGAAAGAGAAGCATTTCCAAAAGTGGAGAGAAATGACAAAGGGTTAGAAACACAAAAGGGCGTGTGGCTACTTGCTGCTAGATCTTAGGGTGTTTTGGGGGAAGAGATACTTAGTGGGTCCAGAAACCCAAAGTAGGGCCAGATGTTAAAAGGTCATTAGGTCAGGTTTCTTCATGCTATAAACAACGGGGATCCATCAGTAGTCTCCAGAATATTCATTTTTTCAGAAAATTAGAAACATACATTATTAATGAACATTAAAGAGAATCAGTGACCTTCAGATAATGGCCATTCTGGAAAGTACCAGTAGGAGGCCGCATAAAAACAGCCTCCCAGCTCCAGCTTCCTCCTGCACAGGCATATAAACAAGGGCTCTGGGTGACAGGTTTTTCCGCCTGTTTACACAGTGTTCTCAGTTTTTACAATTTTCTCTTACGTGTAGGTGCTTTTAAGAATTAATCTTAATTACTTATAAACCTTATTTTATTTTATTAATCCTGGATTATAAATACTGATTTTGCTGACGGCCTGCAAGATGCATTATATAATACACTTTGGTTTTTAAGGCTCATATTTGATTTTTCTTCCCAAATAATCTAAAGAAATAAGATTGTGTTGAGGGATGCTGGAACAAAGCAGAAGTGGTATCTGAGAGAGACCTGCTCCTTTCAGTTGTGTTTTTACAGGAGCCCCCAGCAGGTGTTTCCCGTGGTGGGGAATTCCCACATTCCCCCGTGGAGATGCAACGTGTTTTTTAATGTATAATTGCTGCTAGAGAAATGAGCAACTGAGCTGTAGGAGAGCACACAGGCCAGTGAACCTTCCCCTACTAAGTGGGCGTCGCCCCTAGCAACGCAAAGGCATAGGTACACAGGAAGACACAAGACAGAGCAAGACAAACCAAGTGAAACAAACAAAACATCACTTAGGTTTCTGGGGAACACGTTCAAATGCATTTTTCAAACAATATGTATGTCTGAAAAAAATATTTTTACGTGTTGTAAGAAAATGATACAAATAATTTCGCTTATGTTTTCCTTTTGTCTTCTTTAAGAAACAAAATTAGCATTCCAAACATGAAAGGAATAAGAACACATATGCATAAAATATTGCTTCTGGGTTAGAATCCCCACGCTGTGTTAAACCTCGGGATGTGCTGAGCCTTTCCTGGATGGACTTCAGCAACTAAGTAGAAGCTTTTCTATTTCGAAGTGGTCTGAAGTTCCAACGTAATCTAATAACTATAGCTGCAGTGATAAAATCACAGTCCTCATAAACACACAAGGTGGAGAGATGGGCTAAGGATTTTTTCACCAATACCACCCCAAAATGCCACGTGCTGTGGCAGGATGCTGGTGTCAGGAAAAGCAGGCATCTGATCTTATCATCCCTCATTCCTGGAATTGTTTCCATGCCGTGGTTTACATTTCAGAAAAACATCTACATTTATTGCATCAAAATGCTGTATAACCTGAGGGGTAGCTACTGTTACCCTCTGTTCATATCAGAGCCAAGAAAACTCCAGCTCTGATTACAAAATCAGAGCAGGAGCCTCTGAAACTCCAGGCCCTGGTCTGCACAGATTCACACAGACACAAGTGCTTTGGACTGGGCATAATATCTGACCGTCACCCCACGAGAAAAATAATACTTTTAAATCACTTTAAAAGTGGGTCAGTCCTTGTGTTCTGGTTAAGGATCATTTTTGATTCTAATATTGTCATTATTATATCATTATAAATATTTTTAAAATCTTACCTAAAGTACACAGTGTATTTTAAAAATTCTATGAAGTGTTTTGTCATTGGTGGTCTTTTACCTAAATGTTTTCTAAATTTTAAGATATATTCTAATTAGAACACTAAGATAAATGAAAGAAAATAGGAAAGAAATTTCTCTTTAGCCATTGCTCAAACCAAAAATTATTTTGTAAGAAATAATAGGAAAAAGAAAATAGGGAAGAAATTTCTCTTTAGCCGTTACTCAAACCAAAAATTATTTTGTAAGTTTGAGAAGTGTCTTTATTTTGAAATTTATGAATAAATAATATACATTTATGTAGTTGAAAGAAGAGAACAAGACGTATTTTTTTATAACAAAGGCTTTTTTTCATTAAGGTAAAGGTGATTATTGAACTTTTCAAAGCTCAATCAGTGGTTTTGGCACATCTCTGTCTGTTTATGCAGTCACCCCAATAATAGACATAATGATCTGTTAGTAGTTCTTAAAAGCAAACTATTTCTGGAAGCCAATTTATTTTTCCAATGAGAGAAATTAATAAGTAAGGGATTCTTTGGGTGTTTTTCTTTTGTCTGTTTATACCTATGCAGATCATTTTTATTTTTATTAACCTGGAAGTAATTCAATAAGGACAAAAAGAAACCAGGGGGAGAAATGTATGTCAATGTCCATAATATCTTAAGAATGGATTTGCAAAAAATTCGTCCTTTAGCGGCCAGACTCCAGCCTCACAATAAGAAACTGCAGCGTGAACTGTGGGTTTGTGCCCAGGTCCCCCAATCACTCTTTTCCCAGGGTCTCCAGCAATCACGTGGAATGTTTAAATTTTGTTATTCTAAGTACAGTAACCCCTCCTTATCTGAGGTTTCACTTCCAACAGTTTCAGTTACATGTGGTCTAACATGGTTGGAAATAAGTTTTAAACTATATGCCATTAGTGCGGTGACATCTATCCACGGCCCCCTGTCTGCTGAGACCCTGAATTCTCCCTTTGTCTCTCGTACCCGTGGTGTGTCCACTCTCTGCCCCACACAAAGTGATGATCATTATGAAAAACACAGGGCAGACAGGATTTCATACTATCCACAGTTTCAGGCATCCACGGAGGATAACATATTTTAAAAACTGAAATAAATATACTTTTGGTTTTATTGCATAAAATTTCACCATATTTTTATGGCATTATTATGTTGAAAAGGCGAGGTGCTACTGTACAGTTCAGCAGGGAAAATGTGGATGCTTTAATGAAATCCACGAGGCATCTGCCCCAAATTGAGGCATGTGAGACCCAGGAATGTGCAGGCTTGGAGTACATAACTGGAAGGCAAAGCTGCTCAAATGCTTGTCATTATTCAACGTCACACTCCCGCGGGGTCGGCACCTGGTGCTGAATTTGGTCACAGCTCAGGGAGATTGCTTTGCCTTCCCACTGTGTCTTCTGCACCAGGACAGAAGCTGTCCTGTTAGAGGTGGGCTAATTTTGTTGACGCAAACCTTTACCCTGCTTCTCTCTCCAGCACAATGCCCAGCAAATGAAGTCCGGACAGAGTCATCCGGAGTAATTCTCAGCCCAGGGTATCCAGGCAACTATTTTAACTCCCAGACATGCTCTTGGAGCATTAAAGTGGAACCAAACTATAACATCACCATCTTCGTGGACACATTTCAAAGTGAAAAGCAATTTGATGCCTTGGAAGTATTCGATGGTAAGTTTCTTTAATCTTTGTATACCAGTGACCTGAACATCATTAATAAAAGCACCATTATGTTTTAGTAACACAGGAACTCAAATATATTCTTGAATTAAATTTCACCCCCACAAAAGGAAAAAAAACAAAAAACCAAGACCGTTCTGGAAGTGTGCAGTCTCAGAGATCAAGTGAGCTCTGAAACATTGCCATGTTGTTATTAAGGAGGCGACTTTTCAAACAATTAGAATGTTTAATGATAATATTGAAAATACATTGAATTTTCTTTATTCTTTATTTCCTTTATCTGGAGATGTAGAGAAGATTATCTCAAACAGATTTCTTTCTCTTAAGCATGATACTAATTCCCTAGGTATTTTAGGAAATGTAAAAATTCTAGAGCTATTGTAATCAACCCAAATGATTATTTTACTAGAAATATGTAAAAATAATGGCTCACAGAGATTTCTATATGGCAAAAGCTAAAGAGGATTTTAATGTGCAGTTTTTGAAGTAGAGAAATATCGTTCATGAAACACATGCTAACACTGTTTTCACAATCTTACAATTTTTATACCTTTCTAATTAACATTTTAATATAACGGTGCTATGATTAAAAGTACTATGTATTAAACTGTCAGTTTGAAATGGAAAAAAAAATTATTTTTTTTATAAAAGCATCATCACGGCCCAGAAAGTTAGACTAGATAAAATTACAGCTGTACATAAAAACAAGATTTTCACACATTTTGAGGGATTTGTCATTGAATTCAGATAAATAGTAGTTTATTCCGTGAAAAAAATACTGTAATTGATTCAGTATGTTTTTGTATGCATTTTACTGACTTGAATCACTGTAGTCAAATTGCTGGTATTGATAGATACCATGTGAATCATATATTTTTGAAGATGAACTACTAAACTGGAAATTAAATTCAGATTTTTATACATACTGAAGGACAATATTTTCATTTTCAGAGTATGTCTTTTTTATATGTCGGTTAAAACTGACCTGCCGCTATTGAAGACTTTCCCTTACTCTTTCAGAGTAGAGAGAAGTAATCCATTAGCCAAATATAAAAACAAGGCTTTTATGTCAATGAGGAAAGATATCTAGTGCTATTTGATGCTTATTAGGTGTCAACAAAAAATTAAAAAATAAATAAAATAATGAGAGCAGACGTGGATTCACAGGGGAGGCATCTGTGCGTTTGTATTGGTGTGTATAGAGACTTGTACAGTCCTATACATGCTATATTTTATTAAATAAATTTAAATGCATGAATATTCTTTTGTTTCACATTAGTTGAATGAAAATATTTCTGGTAGTACTGTCCTGTCTTTTAATTTCTCTCTTGTGTACTTAAAATAAATTGTAGCGATCAGAACTTCTGTGTTGCCCATGCTGGTCTCAAAGTTCTAGCCTCATGCGATCCTCCTGCTTTGTTCTCCTAAAGTGCTGGGGTTACAGTTTGAGCCACTGTGCCTGGCCCATGTTTTTTAATTTCAGGAGCAACATTTTTATCCATAACTTTCAATGCATGAATATCTATTTAACAGAATATGGCACGTATAGGACTATACAAGTCTCTATACACACAAACACGAGCACAGGTGCCTAGCCTGTGAGTCTGGCCACTCTCATTATTTTAATTACTCGTTAATTTTTTGCACCCCTGGCTTGCAATTTGATCTTCCCCAAATCTGGACAATTCATGTCCATTATAAACAACGGGTAAAAACACCATAGAGACACCAGCATAAAAGCTGCTGTCAAAGTTATTGGAGATCTATGGTTACAATTATGCTTATCTTGAAGGTTTTTCTAAAAAATGAAAGGTCATAATTTTAGAAGAATAACTTTTTTTAAGCAATTGCATTTTTGTTGAAGTGAATGTCATATGTATCTTTCTTTTTAAAAAATAGGGGCTCTTTTATAGTTCATGGGTTGACCAACAAACACGTCAAATACCTTGATTTTAGATTTTATTAGCCCAGGAGTATACAAGTCTTTATAGCTCAATAGGTAGATAACCCATAATTTTTAAAAATAGAATTTTAGTTATTATAGAACTCAATTGAGAAAAGTGTGAAAATTAAGATTGTGGTTCACTGGTAAGACACTTAGTTTTCTTCTTGGTAACAGCCACCGCTACTCTCCTTTACCCTTGTGCTAATTTTCTGCACATACCCGGGCTGGTGTTGGCTTTTAAAGAATAACCCTTCTTGGAAGTGGGCTGCTATATTTTAGGCAAAGAGAAGAGATGGAAGGGACGGAAGGAGTAGATGTCTGACTGAGAACACCTAAAACTTTACTCTTAAGTTCTGTTTTAGAAGTGGCATTTTAAAATATCATAAATTCAAGCTAATTGATTTCCCAGCAGCATTTTATTTCAAAATATACATTATCTCTTTAAGCATCAACAAGCAAACCAACACACCAAACACAGTTCTGTCTTCTTCAGTTTCAAAACAGTCATCTTGTGCAGGACACGTCATGGGCAACTCACCCAGGTTGATCTATCAGAATAAGAACAAGCATTTCTTCTGGTTTTCCACTGCTCTAACCAGACTTGACATTGCCTGAATATTTAATATTCTAGCTTTTAGTGTTTATTTACTACGGCTTCCATGATAGAATACCACACGCTGGGTAGCTGAAACACAGTCTGAGGTGAAGACGAGGCAGAGCTGGACTATGCTGGCCTCTCCCCTGGGGTTGCTCATGCTGCCTCCCCTTGCCTGTGTCTGGGTCCTGACCCCCTTTTCTCATGAGGACCCCAGTCATATGGGATCAGGGACCACCCTATTGACCTCATTTGACCTCTTTAGAGACCCTCTCTCCAAATATAGCTCATTCTGACTTCCAAGTATGAACTTGGGAGGGACAAAGTGCTGCCAATAAAAGTTTTATTTGGAAAAATCATTAGAACTACTCTGATTAGGAGTGATACAATGAACAACGTATGGCTTGTCTCAGTGTAAATACAAATTTTATGTGTAACTCTGAAAGACTGGCACTTTCCAGCATTTTCTGATATGTTTACTGGACGTGAACTGTAAAATGTAGAAAAGCTATGGAAACTTCTAAGAGCTGAGACAGTGTGGGGCTCCCTAACAGAGACCCTGTGGTGTGACTGCAGTAGAGTGATTCTCTCAGTAAATAGAGTAAGGCTATAGTGATAAGAGTAATGCTGGCCGCTGTATATTGCACTTGATTTAATTGCTTAATATTAACTTTGTTTCTTAAGTTTTGAAAGATTTCAAATTCTGTATACAGAAAGATGAAAAATTAAAAGTAGGTATGAATTTTAGAATTTTGGCAAATTCAGATTTACCCTAGGCCCTTATTTTATAAAGAAGTGACACAAGCAGGTGAATTTGGAGGTTCCAGGCACATCCAAATCTCTTTACCCTTCTCCTCTAAGGACTAAGCATCCTGAGGTCAGAGTCCTCAGGGGGTTCTGTTATGCATGTTTTTATAATTCATTCTCTCCATATATCTGCATACACATGTTTATATTGTGTATTTTTTAATTTTTACATAATTACTGTTGTATTTTTTGTGTAGAGGGAGGGATGCCTGGGGTACCACTGGGGTGACCTCCTTGTGCTCCTATTTTTCCCATCATACTTATTTACCTTTAAATAGATATTTTTAGTAATCAAAAATGTTGTATTTTAAGAACTACCTATGCTGATACATGTATTTCTAGTTTCTTAATTTCAATGATATACGCGTCTGATTTCATTTCATGGCATTTTGCAATTATTTCTTAGAACCCTAAACTACTACTCCAGATCCAAAATCTACCATGAATAATAATGCTGGAATATACATTTTTCCTGTATCACTTTTATATGTATTCTGGAATTTGTAGAAAATTTATGAAATCGTCAGTGTTTCTGGGTATTGCCAAATTGCTCTTTAAAGTGATTATACTAATTTATCCTCCCTTAGTACTGCATGGAAATTATATTTCCCTACACAAGTATAATATTACAAATACTAATAGTAAAAAATACATTTTTTCTAGTTACTGCCTTTTTTACAGACAAAGTTCATTTGATTTAATGATTATACTATTAACAGCATGTGCACCTGAAATTATTTTTGAAGGTTGTTTTATTTTTATCAGGGAATTTCTTTGTTGCTATAGTCACTTAAAATTCTTTGTCCATTTGGGTAATAAATAACAACGGATATAGTACGCATAGGCTCCAACTGGATCAAAAGCCAACAGGAGCAGCCTGCGTAAGTAGGTAGTCACTGGAACTTGACCTCTTCTTGTCTCTCTCCACTTAGGTTCTTCTGGGCAAAGCCCTCTGCTGGTCGTATTAAGTGGGAACCACACTGAACAATCGAACTTTACAAGCAAGAGTAATCAGTTATACCTCCGCTGGTCCACTGATCACGCAACCAGCAAGAAAGGATTCAAGATTCGATATGCAGGTTAGTAAATGAAATTTGCATTTAATATAAAAATGTTCTTGATACAAGTGATCTTCACTATATAAAAGCAATTTAAATAGAGATTTACAATATAAATTCAATTTCTGAAGCTTGATAATGAGCTGCAATAGAAATAGTATGATGGGAGATCATTGTGAGAGATATCTCTAACCAATATTAGGAAATTTGTTGATTAATATTTTAAAATTTTATTGTTAAACTTTCAAACCATTAAAATGGATAGCATACAGTAGAGCAAGATGGCAGACTAGAGACAGCTTCTTTGCAACCCAGCATGGTGAAATTGGGGAGAGAAGAGCTCTGGGCATTACCCAGAAACATCCCTTCGGGGGCACAGGGAAGTAGTGAAACCTTCAGAACCCCAAGAGGAGAACTCAAGCAGCACGTGTTTGAGATTAGTCTGAGGCCAGTGGGCTGTGGTGGCTCCTACAGCAGCAGCTACAGCAGCAGCGAGATTATTATTACTTTTTTTTTTTTTTAACTTGGGCACTTGGTTGAATTACCTTGGAAGACCTTGGGCAAGTGAGCAAGTGATTTTGAACAATGCCCAGAGGCTGGGACTATACCGCCAGAGCTGAACGGAGCTTTGGTTGTCGGGCTGCAGGCCAGGCACAACCATTGTTGGGAGAGCTGCCTTGTAGGCTCAACCTTCAGGGTCCTAGACAAAGGCCATTTCTGGCATGCCTGATAAGTGGGCAGCCACTTCTGGAGAGATCTGAGCAGCATATGCTTTCCTGGAAAAGCCACTGGATAGCCAGGGAACATTGTTTGGAAAGGTCAAGGCATGTCTGTTAAGTGGGCTGAGGACAGATTCAGGTTCCCAACCCTGCAGGGTGATCAGATGTTCCCCAGACAATATTCAGCAAGATATATATATATCTATATATATATATAAAACCATATACAGGTGTGTAGATTAGATAGATAGATAGATAGATAGATAGATAGATAGATAGATAGATTTTTTCTTTTAAAAAACATTTTTTTCAAAAATTTTCCCCCTAGATTTTTCTTTTTCTTCTTCCCCCCCTTTTTCTCATATAAATATAATTTTTCATTGTTGCCTTTTTTTAATAATGAGTACTTCATTTTTGCTACATTTTTTGGCCCCTGTTATTTGCTTTTTCCCCACAATTTTATCCCTTAAGGTTTTTTTGTTTGGTTGGTTTGGTTTGATTTATAGTATTTTTGTTTTTCTTCTCTATTTGGTGGAGATGGGGCCCTGTGTCTGCTCCAGCTAGCAAACACTGTAGATATCAAGAGACCTACCAAACCTAACCACCCCAGAGGTTGGGATTTGTTGGTCAGTAACAAATTACCCTACTGTGCACCACCATTATTCCTATCTCTCTCTTTCTGTTCCTGTCTTCTTTTTTGTCAGTCTTCCCTTTTACTCTCCACCTTTCCTTTCTCTTTTCTCTCTCTCTTTCTTTCTTTTTTAAAAATCTTTTATCCCTTCATGCTCTTCATTCTTCTCATCCTTTTAGTTCTTTACCAAAAGACCACTTAAACACCTTAGGTCAGAGGCATCATAACTTAAAGAGGAAGAGAAAATGAAAGGAAAAAGTAGGACAAGGAAATAGACAAAAAGAAAACACTCATGAAGAAGAAATAGCAGAAACATTCTGGCAACATGAAAAACCAGACTGGAGCAAGATCCCTCCCCAAGGGATCATGTGGTAGCTAATGCAGAATATTCTACCTATGAAGAAATGTTAAAAATGACAAAAGGGGAATTTAAAAATTTATGGATGATAAAAACAATGAAGTAAAGTGCTGAGAAACTGGAAAGTAACCAAAAGGAAATCCAAAAACAGAATAAAATAAGACATGAATGATACGAAGAACATAGAAAAGATATAGCAGAGCTAAAGGAATTGAAGCAGTTAATCAGGGAACTTAAACATGCAGCACAAAGTATCCATAACAGATTAGATCATGCAGAAGAAAGAATCTCAGAGGTAGAGGAAATGCTCTTGAGCTAACTTAAGCAGTGAAAGGGACAGAAAAAAAGAGAGAGAAAGAAAATAGAACTTTCACTGAAAGAACTATGGGTCTCCATGAAGCATTCAAATATATGAGTTATTGTTATCCCAGAAGTGGAAGAAGAGTGCCCCCAGATGACTGGAAGCCCTACTAGAGGATATCATAAATGAAAATTTCCCAAATATCACCAAAGATTCTGACACAAATTTTATGTAGGGTCCAATATCCCTTAATTCTAGGTCATCTCGACTTAAACAGAACTTCTCCAAGACCCATTGTCATGAATTCATCCAAAGTCAAGAGGAAAGAGTGGATTTTGCAAATAGCTAGGAGGAAGTGCTAATTGACCTACAGGGGCAAGTCCGTTAGGGTGTCTGAGGACTTCTCAAATGAAACTTTTCAGAAGACAATGGTCATCTACCTTTAATCTACTTAAAGAAAACAATTTTCAGCCCAGAATTCTATATCCTTCTAAGCTAAGCTGTAAAATTAATGGAGAAATTAAATCATTTACTGATATGCAAACATTGAGGAAGTTTGCCAAAATAAGACCAGCTCTACAGGAAATACTTAAACCTATTCTACACACTAACCGTCACAATGGCCACTAGCAAATACCCAGAAACTAAAGGGCAAAACCTAGCTTCCACAAGGATGTAAAAGATAAAACCAAGCAATGGAATTTCACAAAATAAGATGAAAAGAACTCCACCACACTTATCAATTATCTCAATAAATGTTAATGGCTTGAATTCCCAACTGAAGATATATAGGCTGGTTGATTCGAGAAAAAAACACAAACACAGACATCCATTTGCTGTCTGCAGGAAACACACCTAGTCTTGAAGGACAAATTAAAAATCAGGGTTAAGAGATGGAAAATATTTTTTTCAGGTAAATGGGAATCAGAAGAAAGGAGGGATTGCGATCTGGTTTTCAGATACAAGTGGAAATAAAGCAACTAAAATCAAAAAAGACAGAAATGCACACTTCAAATTGCTTAAGGGATCAATACAACAAGAAGATATTTCCATTGTAAACATTTATGCCAACTTAAATGTTCCTAGCTTCTTGAAACAGACCTTAATTAGTCTGAAAAATATGATATCCCATAACATCAAAATAGCAAGGGACTTTAACACTCCTTTCACAGATTCTCTAAACAGAAACAAAACAAAGATACAAGGTACTCAAATGTGACCCCAGGAAAACTGTGCTTAATAGACATACATAAAACACTCCACCCCAAAGCTAAAGGATATAATTTTCTCTTTGGCCCATGGAATGTGCTGCAAAATAGATCATATTATAGAACACCAATCAAACCTCAACAAAATCAAAAGACTTGACATTTTACCTTATATTGTCTCAGACCACTAGGCAATAAAGGTGGAGCTCAACTCCAACAAAAATTGTAATTCCCACACAACGGCATGGAAATTAAACAACCTTAATTGACAGTTGGGCTAAGGAAGAGAAAAATAAGGAAATTATTAACTTCCTTGAGCATAACAACAATGAAAACACAAGCTACCAAAACCTGTGGGACACTACTAAAGCAGTCCTATGAGGGAAAAACACCACATAGATGCCTACCTCTGAAAAACTCAAAGAGAGCACATCAATATCCTAATGAATAATCTTAAAGACATGGACAAGGAATAGCAATCCAATCTCTAACCTAGCAGAACATAAATAACCAAAATTTCATCAGAAATAAATGAAACTTTAAATAAAAGAATTATTCAGAAAATTTAACAAACAAAACTTTGTTCTTGGAAAAGATAATTGAAATCAACAAACCATTGGATAAATTAACAGAAAGAAAAGTA
This sequence comes from Loris lydekkerianus, assembly GCA_963574355.1. Taxonomy (NCBI): domain Eukaryota; kingdom Metazoa; phylum Chordata; class Mammalia; order Primates; family Lorisidae; genus Loris; species Loris lydekkerianus. Next base: position 31,261 of record CAUYPK010083558.1, on the reverse strand, counting down.
AAATTTTTAATCACTTCATTCAGAAATGAAAAGGGGGAAATAAAAACTCATACTTCAGAGATATATTATTTCTGACTACTACCCAAAACTGTATGCCCAGAAATTTGACAATGTGGAGGAAATGGACCAATATCTGGAATCACACCATCTTCATAGACTTAACCAGGAAGAAATAGATTCTTGAACAGACCAATATCAAGCATTGAAAGTGGAGAAACAATAAAAACACTTCCAATAAAAATCCCAGGACCAGATGGGTTCATGTCAGAATTCTATCACACCTTCAAAGATGAGCTTGTACCTATACTGCAGACCCTATTCCAAAACATTAAGAGAGAAGAAATCTTCCCCAAGACGTTCTATGGAGAAAATATCACTTTGATTCCAAAACCAAGAAAAGACCTAACAAAAGGTGAACTACAGACCAATTTAACTTATGAATATCAATGCAAAAATACTCAACGAAATCTTAGCTAGTAGAATCTATGATCAAGTAGGCTTTGTCCATGGGATGCAAGGTTGGTTTAACATACAAAAATTCATAAATGTAATACACCATGTCAATAGAAGCAAAAACAAAGACTGTATGATCCTTTCAATAAATGCAGAAAAAGCATTTCACAAAATTCAGCATCCTTCTCTAACAAGAACACTTAAGAAAATAGCCATAGGTGGCACATTTCTTAAGCTGATCAAAGCCGTCTATGACAATCCCACAGCTAACATCATACTGAAGTATGTAAAACTAAAAGCTTTTCCACTTGGAACTGGAATCAGACAAGGATGTCCACTATCACCACTATTATTCAACATAGTGCTGGAAGTTTTAGCCAATACAATCAGGCAAGAGAAGGAAATAAAGGGCATCCAAATGGCAGCAGAGAAGGTCAAACTCTCCCTCTTTGTTAATGAGATGATCTCATACTTAGAAAACCCCAGAGACTCAACCACAAAACTCTTAGAAGTGATCAAGAAAATACAGTAACATCTCAGAGTGTAAAATTATTGTCCACAAATCGGTAGCCTTTGTGTACACCAATAACAGCGTAGTGGTGAAGCAAATCAAGGACCAATTCCCTTCACTGTAGCTTCAAAGAAAACAAAATACTCAGGACTACACCTAACAAAAGCAGTGAAAGATCTTTTCAAAGAGAATTATGAAACCTTAAGAGAATAAATTGCAGAAGACCCTAACAAATGGAAAAACATACCATGCTCTTGGCTGGGAAGAATCAACATTATCAAAAAGTCTATTATACTCAAATCAATCTACAGATTCAATGCAATCCCTATTATAATACCAACATCATATTTTGAATAACTGGAAAAAATGGTACTTCATTTTGTATGGAAACAGAAAAAGCCGCATAAAGCTAAAGCTATTCTTAGTAATAAAAACAAAGTCAGAGGCAGCACCCTACCTGACTTCAGGCTATATTACAAGTCCACAGTAATCAAAACAGCATGGTGTTGGCACAGAAATAGAGACAATGACATATGAAACAGAATAGAAAAGCCAAGAGATGAAACCAGTCTCTACTTGCCATCTCATCTTTGATAAACTAAACAAAAGCATATATTGGGGGAAAAAACCACTATTCAATAAATGGTGCTGGCAGAACTGGATAGCCACATGTAGAAGAGTGAAACTCCACCTACACCTTTCATCCCTTACAAAAACTGACTCAAGCTAGATAAGAGAATTAAATGTAAGACACAAAATTATATAAAAGAAAGTGTGGGGAAATCTCTCAGTGATGTTGGAATGGGGAGAGATTTTCAACAAAGCTTTCAGTGGCCATCACAACAACAAAAATTAACTAATGGAACTTGATTAAGCTAAAACGCTTTTGCACAGCTTAGGACACAGCAAGTAAAGCAAAAAGACAGCCTTGAGAAGGGGAAAAGATACTTACAGTGTGTCAATATGACATAGAGTTGATTACTAGAATCTACAGAGAACTCAAATTAGTCATCAAAAAAAGAGTAAACAATCCCATCTACCTCTGGGCAAGAGACGCAAGGGTACATGTCAAATCTATTGAGTGTAGAGTATAAATGTCTTAACACAATAATTAAGTGAGGTGAAGGCTATTTTAACTAGTTTGATGTAGCATTCCAAATTGTATATAAAATCAGCACATTGTACCCCATAAATGCATTAATGTATATAGCTATGATTTAATAAAAATTTAAAAGAATAAAAAATAAAAAAAGAACCTCTGAGGAAGACAGACAAATGGCTAACAAACATTTGAGAACATGCTCATCATCCCTAATATTAGAGAAATGCAAATCAAAACCACCCTGAGATATCATCTAACCCCAGGGAGAATGGCCCACGTCACAAAGTCTCAAAGCTGCAGATGCTGGTGTGCATGTGGAGAGAAGGGAACACTTTACACTACTGGTGGGACATACAACCTTTTTGGAAGGAAGTATGGAGAACCTTCAAAGAACTCAAATTAGATCTCCCATTTGATCTTGAAATCCCATTACTAGTCATCTACCAGAAAGAAAAAAAAAAATCCTTTTATCATAAGGACATTTGCACTAGACTGTTTATTGATGCTCAATTAACAATCATCAAAATGTGGAAACAACCTAAGTGCCCACTAACCCAGAAATGGATTAATGAGCTGTGGTATATGTACACCATGGAATACTATTCAGCCACTAAAAAGATGGAGATTTTATATCATTTCTATTAACCTGGATGGAGGTGGAACTTATCTTCTTAGTAAAGCCTCACAAGAATGGAGAAGCAAGAATCCAATGTACTCCGTTCTACTATGAAGGCAGTAGATGAGCTAATACAAGGGGTGGGGATCGGGGAAGGAGCATCAGGGAGGGAGAGAAGGGAAGGGAGGTCACGGTATAGAGCACACTTCTCGGGGGCGGACACAATTACCAGAGGGACTTTATCTAATTACGGCAATCAATGTAACCTTATTCTTTGTACCCTCAATGAATCCCAAACAAGAAAATAAACATATAAATAAAATAAAATGGATAGCATAGAGAACAAAAACATTCAAAAAATAGCGTAATCAAAATTAGTTTAAACATATTTAGTTTTACATGTTAAGTGAACAAACAGAAGAGATAATTATATCGCTGTTACTTTATGAATGGGAGTAACAGTTGCTGCTTTTAGTGACATCCTTTTATCCTACCTATATGCCTCTACCCCTTCACACACATTCATGCTGCTTATTTATTCAGACCTATGTGCACGTATCAGCATATACTTAATATTTATTTTTTATCAGAATGGAAATTATATTATATTTTAATTGATTTGCTGCCATTAGCTATTTATATTAATTAAATTGATTAATCATCAAATTTATTAAGCCCGCCAATACATTTATGACATAATAAACTGTATGTAGAATCATCAATGTGATCTGACCCACACTAATGTTTACATGTCCCTACCTGAGCAGTAGGCAGGCTTTTAATTGTTGAGGAATTTTTTAAACATTTATTTTGGATTAAGACAAGGGTTCAAATGATTAGATAACAATTAAGCTGAAAATCTAAACTTTTCTCAAAATCTGTACAATACCCATAACATACGAGTTTATGTTTTCCTAAGAAACATGCGCATTGTATACATTAAGTCAACAACGCATGTTGACAGAGGATTCTTTCTTTCTTTCTTTTTTTTTTTTTTTCCAGACAGTCTCACTTTGTTGCCCTTGGTAGAGTGCATGATTCTCTTGCCTCAGCCTCCTGAGTAGCTGAGACTACAGGCGCCCACCACAATGCCCAGCTATTTTTTTGTTGCAGTTTGGCCGGGGCTGAGTTCAAACCCGCCACCCTCAGTATATTGGGGCCAGTGCCCTACTCACTGAGCCACAGGTGCCACCCAGGATTGTTTATTTATATGTTGGAGTTTACCAACTTCAGGGATGAGAAACAGTCTGAGGGATGAACAGTCTTGTTAGTTTTGTAAATAAGCTTTCAGGTCTTTTTAGTTGGGAGGCATCAGGCAATGGTTAAAAAAAAAAAAAAAAAAACCCCAGGTTGTAAAAGGCCCTTGTCATGAGAAAAACAGGCATACAATTTTTCCTCTAGAGAGTTTAATAAAATACACTCAGACCTTTGTTATGAAGAGCACAGGAACAGTGATTGGATTTGCATTCATCAAATTCCTTGTTCCAAAAAATAGGTACATAATTAGACTTTTAAAGCTGTTTGAATTTATTTCAAATGTGCAAAAAGGGTCAATGCAAGGAAAATCATGGCAAGCATAATGTATCTTGTTTTATCTGAAGCAAATTATGGCATTGCCTGGTGATAGGATTGTACCTTAAATTCTGAGAACAATGATCTCTAAGTCTTTTGAAGAATATTTTTACTCATCATCCAGGAAGGCCCTCTTTGTTCAACTGTATCTAGAGAGGGAGACTATATAGTTTTATGTTTTCTTCAGTGGATATATTCCATACAGATTATACATATGAGCTCGTGGTAAATATGCACAATGTCTGACAGATATATATGAACAACTTTTCACTTAAAATTTAGCAATGCAGTGATCCCTGCTAGAAGTTTACCAGCAGTAATTTTTGAGCATTAATGCAATGAATGTGCTTTGAAACTGTTACCACGTGGGCAGGGAAATCTAGCCCATGGCAATATCCACATTTCACACCCCCCATCTTAGTTTGTCTTATGCCCATGAACTATTGATCTTTTGGATGTAAGTGCAACATAATTGATCCCTATAATTGAAAATCCAGCCTGAAAAAAGACAAAGCAAGTGTCTGTCTAATGTGCTTCTGAGGCAGTTCAATAATCTGTGCTCAGGGAATGCCAAGTTGATCAGGTTCTCTCAGCGCTGGGAGAGCAGGTGGGAGTGTCCATATCAGGAGAGTGAAAAGAACAGCTAGGCTGGCATCCACCGGGATCTCACAGGCATCTCTGACTCCCAGTCTTCCCCCGCCCTAGAAACCTACTTTTCTTTCTCCATTCTCCGTTACTGTTCTGGGTGAGGATTGGGCACTGGTGGGGAATCGGCAGGCGGTGGCTGTGTTCCCAGCTCCCCCTTTCTGAGGCTGTGCTGTGATTTCCCCCAGGAGGCGCCTTCTTCTCTCATCCTGGGTGAGTTAGGAAAGTAAAGGTATCTTGAGAGCCTAGTGACAGAAGAAACACAGGGGAAGAAAACATATAGTTATCAGCCACCAGAGAGTCAGATAATTGTGGTCCGTGTCCTAGACTACAGTGACACCCAAGAACCTTGGCGTCTCGATGCGCTCTATGGATGTTTGAGATTTCATTAACATTATCTCTAACTTTGGGGAAGGGTCTACAGTCTGATCCTTCTTCTGGTTTTTCATCATCTTTCATTTCACTAGCCCAGTGTTTCTGCACAATTGGTATTCAGACTGGCCGACTGTACTCATCCTTTTCCTAAATTGGTTCTTTCAAAACCTAGATGAATCTGGTCAACTCTAGGTAGAAAATGGCCTGGCCAATGGTGCTTGGAATCAAGAGATTCTTAACAATAGTTAGTAGATTTTTGCTCATTAAAAATCAGCCATTTGAGAAAACATGAAATGGTACCTTGGAACTTCATCCAACTGAGAATATTCTCGGAGGATGCTTCTGTTAGGAACACGATTGACAGTGGAGGCCGGAGGTACAGGCATCACTTCTGAGCAATGCTACAAACAATAGGAGACCTTCAAATAGTTTCTTGTGAACATATTTCTAAGGAAAGCTGCAACATTAAGCATTCAGATGTGTGTGTGCCTTTATACAGAAGCCCCACAGGGAAGTGAAACATCTAAAACTTCTATAAAAGGAAACCAAGAGTTTCTGGTTCCTAATGACTTTCCCTGTTTTATTATTTTAATTCTTCTGAAGGCAGTTGATAAGACTTGCTTCTATAAGGATGAGGAGTTTCTCCAAATGTGTAAAAGAGATGCTGGGACTTTTAGCTGTGGTGTATTTCTTTCCTTGTAGGCCAACTCTTACTGTCACAAATGCCTGTCTCTAATTTTAAAAACCCACAAAGGGAATGATTAAAGTTATTAGAAGATATTCACTGACCCAAAATGGTACATTTTCCTCAAAGATTTTGTGCCGTTCCCATATGTTAGAAAAGAAGCTTGACATTTACATCATTGTATAATCCCTAAGGTACGTTTAATCACAGCAACAGGGAAGAGCTAATGGACTAGATTATGAAAATGTTACACTTTTTTTATATTATCCATTTTAGCAATACATTTTGTTAAATGTTGAGGACTTCTTTTGTTTCACATGTGGAGCCCTACCCTGTACCCCTTCATCTCTTCCTCTGGTGATGGAGAAGCTCATCTCAGTGGGTGAGTGAGCATGTTCAGTCTGATCCTCCACGCAGGGTTGCAGTTGGGTGTCCACCTTTACGCTGATTACCAGCTGCAGGAGGTCTACACTTCAGAGGAAGACTTGCTTTTTAGAGCAGATTTCCATGTTGGTGTTCATTGCTACTCTCTAAGGAGTATTTTGTTACCGAGTGCTCACCTGGGGAAAGGCCTTGGTCATTTGCTGTGTCTGCTCACTTACGAGTGTGTATTTGCTGCCCACAGCGCCTTACTGCAGCTTGGCCCTCAGCCTGAAGGATGGTGGCATCGTAAACAGGACTGCAGGGGTGGTTGGAAGTCAAGTGCATTATTATTGCAAGCCTGGGTACCGACTGATCGGCCACAGCAATGCCAGCTGTCAACGGAACCCGCTGGGCACGTATCACTGGGACGCCCTCCCCCCACTCTGCCAGGGTAAGCAGGGCACCTCTCAGCCCCACCTGGCCTCTGACTGTCATTTTTGTTCTAGTCACATGCTGAAAATTAGTGAAGCAAGGACTAAGGATAAAAGGTAAGAAAAATTGAATGTTGACTTAAACAGTATCAGCTCGGCTTCTGTCTGACCACAAGGACATATCTGACATTTGTACCGAGCTTGATGAAGCTCTAGTCCTGAAAGCAGAGGATGGTTGGACAGTCACTGGATTCTGGGACTGGGACTCTAGTACTTCCTTGTGTACCGTGTTCAAGTAAACAATGTGGCCTCTGATTATGATTCAAAATATTTTTTTCTTGACAATTGCATTAATATAAAAGAAAATCCATTACTGAAAACTCATTTTTCCTATTTTATTTAAAAACTCATTCTTTGGATCATAAACCCAGTATTTGGTTTTCTTTTGGTCATTTAAATTTAGATCTTGTTAAAGTTGACATTAATATTTCATGCTTTTTTTTTGCATTTTATCTATCATGTTCATAAAAAAAAAAAACAGGTTTTCAAATATGGCATTTTAATTGAAGGCTTTGAAGTCATGAAATTTTCATAGTTTTGTCTTACCAAGGTTTATATTCATGAAGTAATATATTAGTCATTGAAGGCTAATTACGATTTATGAGTGGAGACTTAACATTGGCTCCTTCATTTCTTGTTCATTAGATAATAGATGTTTTGGTATTTGCTTATAAGTCAGTGATAGATCCTTATCAGATATCTTATAAGTGTCTTTAACCATAAGAAGTTAATCAGGTATTTGTATTATTTACATTTTATCGTGAGAAATTCTTTTTTTATTATAAAGTGAAGGTGAAGATAGATCCAAGAAGCTTATCTTGTTGGGAATATTTTTTTTTTCTTTTTCAGTAGAAAAAGAAATGCTTCTCATTTGCTTTCAGTGTTCTCTGAGTGTGTTTATTCCGCCAGCATTGCTAAAGAGAGCTCAGCTTCCACTCAGGGAGCACCAGCTGGGCTCTGCCCCATTGGCGTGAAGACCAGAAAGCCATGTTAACCAGTTTGATGAAAATATTTCAAATGGTCTATATAACCAGTGCATGGTGCCCCATGATTGCATTAATGTATACAGCTATGATTTAATAATAATAATAATAATTAATAATAATACCAGAAAGCCAGTGGCAAAGTAGGAACCCAAAGAGCAGTCTGGACATAGGCAAGGGATCAGAGCAGGGTGGTCAGGTTCCTGAAATCATGTCCTTCCCTACAGAGGCTGAGTCAGACCAGGGCCCCATGCTCTAGATGCTCCCAAGGAAGAAGCAGGAAAAGACACTGGACTAGGACCTTTGTGTGATGGGAGGGACGTGTGAGAGGGGATGACAGGCACACGTCCATCCGTCTTCCTTATACTCAGGGAGTTCCGACAGCTGTCAGTGAGGTGGGGGAACAGCTTGCTGCCCAGTGAGAGGTGATAAGGAATAAAGAACGTGAAGTGTATGGTCTGTGGATACGTCTAGTCCTCTCTTCTCTTCCTGCCTTTCCTCCCACGGCAAATGACTCAGAAATAAAAACCATGCACTGCAGACCAGACCCCTCTGAAGGCTCAGCAGCTGGGCTGAGGAATGTGAGGAACCGTGATGGCTGTGCCTCTTCTTCGCCTCGAACATTTTTGAGAAGCAAGCAATTGTGTGCGTGAGATCCCGGAGCCAGATGACATGTTCTGTAAAAACTGTTAGAATATCTTCTTTCAGATTTCTTCTTAGAGATAGAAGACCTTTGTGAATGCCTTCTCAAATTATGAAGTATTTTAGTACTATCATCGTTCTAAAAAAGACTCATCATTTCTACACTTTCTGCTAACCTTTCTGATAACCAGAGAGTTAATATGATCTTGTTCTTTCTTCATAAGTTTTGACCTTTAAAACCTGGAGGGATCTTAAAAACAATCTCGCATAAGTGCTTGTTTTTATGTTTGTGAGACTGGGACATATAAAAGTTAAATGACCTAAATAACCATAAAAACGTTGGTTCAGAATCTAATCCTTCTGCCTGCCTGGTTAGTATTTAAGTGAATGGCTTCTTGCCAAAAGAAATTCTACTTAGAGCAGAATATTACAAATATGAATTTTGAAATTAATCTACATTTTAAGTGCTTAAATTCATTTACTGTGGGAGAGTTCTTTTAGATATTTATAATTTGTGTGAAAAGTGTTTTAATTATAATATAAAATATTTTAATCATATGGGAGGTTGTAGTTATTAAAATAAAACCAAAATAATGTAGAAAGTAGGATTTTTTTGAACATTGAATTTAACTGGGGTACCATCAAATAAACATTTTTATCATTTAAAAATAACATTAATCTTCTCAAATAAATAGTAAAACTTACTAGTTGGATATATAAACACCACTGAGAACAAAGTATAAAAGCTTAAATAGCAAAAGGTTGTATATAACCCATATTAGCAACATACATCGAAAAGGTCTTTTGCCTATTCTTAAAGAGGCATTAAAGTTGATTTAACTGAATTTAATACAAAACATAGATGTGATTTCTGCAGTCTGTACTGAAGGGAGAGTTGATTTATTTAATATTACCTATTCACATTCCTACTGTTCCTTATACAATGCAGACCTTTTGCTTAATACTCTCTGAAGTTGTAGCAACCCTGCGCTCATTCAGCATAGTTAGGAAGAGACTGTGTGGGCTTGGCCTGCCTCCCTTCTGTGATGACCCATCCAGGATGAGCTGTGTGCTGCGCTAGACATGTCCCATCAACCAACAAATGTGTTGAGTGGTTGTGTGGGCTAGTCGGTAAAGAAACGAAATAAATGAGACTCGTTTCTTCCCAAAGGACTCACGCCTAATCATGCGAAAGAGAATTACTAATTATGCTAACTGCCATCGTGAATGCTAGGCCTAGAATATGCATTCGGACGCCAGGCTGTGCAGAAGGAATTACGTAGAATCCTTCCTGAGGTGCCAGTTGAATTCTTTTTAGATGAATGTCTCTAAGAAACATTACGAGAGAAAATTTTTCAATCATTGTAACTTCAAAAAGTTATTTTTAGTTTAAACGTGAACACACTTTAGAAACAAGAAGGCACTACAGATTATCATTGATTTGTTGCTATTTTCCTTCAGTGTTAACAAATAGGAAGGAAAACCTATTTTCTATTGAGTTGTTGGTATCTTGTTAGTGATTTAATGTCTAAAGGATAACATATGACATTTAGAGAATTTTTCATTTGCAATTTTAAGATAATTGAAGATTGTGTTCAATATTTTTCAAAAAAAAATTTAGGCAGTGCTTGTGGCTCAGTGAGTAGGGCGTCAGCCCCGTATACCGAGGGTGGCGGGTTCAAACTTGACCCCGGCCAAACTGCAACAAGAAAACGTCCAGCCATTGTGGCAGACACCTGTAGTCCCAGCTACTCGGGAGGCTGAGCAGGAGAATCACCTAAGCCCAAGAGCTGGAGGTTGCTGCCACGGCACTCTAAAAGTGAGACTCTGTCTATTAAAAAAAAAAAAAAAATCTTTCAACTTTGTGCAACAAGTTAATATATGTAGGTGAATTATCACCTCCTTTATGATCCAGATCTGCTGACAGTTCAAGCTATATGCTGCGAAGTCAAAGACTGGTGACCTCTCTCTTTGAAATATTTGGAACTCCATGGGGGAGAAGCAAGTCTCAGTAATGTTGGATCAGTGGCTGTAGTACCACACTCTTCCCACTCAAGTCAGCACAGAAGTCTTTCATGACTTCATTATATGTTTGCATATATTACATTTACCCTTACATGGAAACCCAGGAAATGAGAATTGCCATGCAGCAAAATTACAGGGATACAAGTTTAACTCTGAATCTTATAGGCTTAAAACGCACCATCCAAAAAAATTAAATAAAGGTCCAAACAGGGTGTATGTTATGAAGAGCATGTGTCTTGTGTAATCTCTTGACATATTTGTTTTTATACACCTGCTCACAGGCGAGGTGATGCAAATCAGGGGTCACGTTTGTGGATTAGAGCTGTCGTTTCAGACCTCAAGCCTGATACGAGGACCGAGGAAGACACGTCTACTTTCATTTCAGCTCAGACTTACCTCTGAGTCGGGCACTGCAGCCACCAAGATAAATAAGCCTTGTTCCCAGCTCTCAAAGTTCTGGTCACCGTGGAAGAGAGACTCACAAGCTAATGGTCACAGTTCAGGGTGACAGTGAGGAGATAGTCATGGAGCAGAGGTAGCCTGAAGGCCAGGAGAGGTCCCCTGTTGGGACATTCCAGCTGGGATTTGAAGGGGGGATGTCACAGGAGGACACAGGGTTGGGGGGTGAGCAGGGCATGGGAAGTTCCAACTCCAAGTGTCCATGTCTCCACTTTAGGTCCTGTGCTTGACATGAACCCATTCCAGGCAAAAGAGATCAAATTCTGTCTGCCTCTTAGAAAGACGGATCCTTGGTGGTTTGAGGGTTGGTGGGAGTGAGCCCTGTCTAGAAAACAGGGTGTGGAGGGGACCATAGAGGCATGTGTTTGAGAGATATAATACAGTGAAATTGGGTTTCACAAGGAAACAAAAACTGAGCTGACCTAGGAAATAAAGTTAGCAGAGAAAGACGATTTTTTGTCTCGTTTGTGACCGCTGGGACCGGGACCACCCTCTGAAGTAAGGATAATATGGAGAAAGGGGCTTTAGGAAGTCGATTGTGACTTGCCGCACTCCAGACACCTGTGGACAGGCTCTCCACGGAGGAATGTGTGGTGCAGAGACAAGGTGAAGTTATCAATAAGGAGGTGGTAGGTTACATTAGTTTAAGATCCTAGGTGCATCATTCTTTATTTTATATGAGATGTTTGACTTCATAAATTCTGTAAGGACCAATTCAAATGAATAACATTGTAATATGCAGGTAATTAAAAAGAATGCTTCCTGCTGCAATAAATTTTAAACTGGACAGCCCAACCACAAAATGAATAATCTCTGAGACTCTGATAAGAGATCACAGTTGGTCAAAAGCAGTTATAAATCCTGTAATAAATCATGCAGAATGTCTTCAGATAATTGAGAATTTAATTACTAATATGCAAATGTTGAAATATTTTAAGACCTTCACCCAGCTTTATAGTCATCATAGTAATTTTGATTATTTTCATTTGAAAATAGGAAACTTGAAAACTGAAAAAAAGAGGAAAAGAAATAAATTAAAAGACAAGTATTTCTTTGTCATACTAGAAACATAAGATCTGTATTAATAAATTTGATATTTCAATTATCCTTGAGTTTGTACCTAATTTTTTTCTCCATGATTTATTATCATTCTGTTTATTCTTACATAAGAATAAATATAAGTTATATATTTTCTAAATTCATTAAGACATACATTTTTCTCTTTTTTGTTGTTGTTGAGATGGATTTTCTTTTGTCCAGGCTAAAGTGCTGTGGCATCACTCTAGCCCACAGCAACCGCAAACTTCTGGACTCAGGTGTTTCTTCTATTTCAGCCTCCCAAGTAGCTGGGACTACAGGTGCACCACTGTGCCAGGCTAATTTTTATGTAGAGATGGAGTCACACTATGTTGTTCACACTGGTCTAGAGCATCTGGCCTCAAATGATCATCCTGCCTCAGGCTCCCAAAGTGCTAGGAGTATAGGTATAAGGCACAGCGTAACCTAGTTTTTCTTTAAAAAAAAAAAAAAAATGTTGAGAAGCGTATTTTCAAATATTTGCGAAATGTAACATTGCCTTTTAGTAAATGAGCAAAGTCAAAACCCGAAATGTGAGTTCATTTTCTTTTAGGCCTCTAACCGCTGATCTTACAAACAGTGTCTGTCCTCCTGTATTCCTCAAACTCTAAGCAAAATACTCTGTCACTTGTAGCCATTTGGTAAATATCTCAAATAAAAATAAATCAATAACTCTCTTACTGCCTAAGACATGTATTTGAGATTGATATTTTCCCATTTAAAGATCATTTACCTCAGGTCAGAATTTATTTTGTTCTCTTCTGGTTTTATTGACTTATTATAGATACATAATTTTGAGAAAAAAAATGACTCGAATTTGAAATCAGAGGACACATTGTGGGGACCAGGTCCCTCAAAAGTAGTCCCATCATGCTCAGGGAGTCTTAATGTCTTGCACCTGTCCCCTGCCACGAAAAGTCAGAATTTTGGTATCTGTCAGAACTATTGGGAGGATTGAAAATAACGTGGACAGAACCTTCAGATATTACATCCGTGTTGGTGGTTGTTACGAGATCTGGGAGGGAATGTGTGAGACACCTGCTCCACACTCTGCTAGAATTGTGTGACTCGAGGTGGCAGAGCCCAGGCCCAGGTTACAGCTCTGGACTCGGCTCTTTCCAGATACTCTGATGGCCTGTGATTAGTGTTTGGATTAACTAGAGTTTCAAGACTGATGCTCTGTGAGTGAAAAGATGCAGCAGGCAAGATGGATTTTATTGGTTTCTGAGAACTCCAGGTTGTTTTTCTCACTTTGCTTGACCTTTTAAATTATTTCTCTCAGAAAATCTGTGTGGGTTTTTATCATCCTTGATAAAGCTGGGCAGATCTTCTTCCATCCTCGAGCTTCATTTCCTGCCTTAACACAAGAAACTCTGCCAAGCAGCTGCTTCCATTACCAATACACTAATCTTATTCATCTTAAAGAAAAGCCTGAATTAGAACTGAAATTTTCTGTGTTATCGCAAAGATCCAGTTAAACTGGTACATCACAGTGCACGACTTTCAAGTTCCCCACATTCAAGAGAAAGCAATTCCCAAGTAGCTATTTTTAAGCTGTGATTCTCAGAGCCTTTTTCTAAGCGATAGCTTTTGCTTGGAATTAAGCTTATCTATTGTTTATTTATGCTTTGCTAGCATTTTTTAGGCAATAAAGAGCAGAAAAAAACAATCTCTCTCACAAATTATTTCTGTTCTTAAAGTCAAAATTTCAGACTAGATGGAGGTGGATGCCTGTATTCTACTAATACACGGGACATTATGAAAGTTTTGAGATGCACAAAAATCAAGACACTTAAAATCTGTGTGGATGGGAACAGATGAAGCTCCATTCCAGGAACACTGTTAGCTGAGCATGTTGAAACTTGCATGGGTGAATCAGAAAAGACACTGTCGACTGTGTTTCTTGGAAGTGAAATAATGGCCCATGATGTAACCTTGAAAACTTTCTTTTCATGAAACTTGTTTTATGTTCCTAAGAAATATTATTTTTGTTATTTAAAAATAACAAATGTTATTTTCTAAACATTTGTACTCGTGCCTTTTTATCTACTCTCTAAAGGTGGGTGGGTTGGCTGTTCCTTTTCACAGCTGCTTTAGAGTGGATTTGTTCCTGAGTACACATTTCAGAAGCTTCAGTGGCCAAGTCAGAGTCCTTATTACATACATGATTGATGACTTACCACAATTCAACTCATGATTATGGTGGTGTGGAACCATCCCAGTTCCTACACAATATACAATACTGGATGAACTGTAGGAGGCGCCCACTTCATTACAAAGCAGGCGTTTGTTTGGATATTGTGAGTGTTCTGACTCTTTGATGTCAGCTATGCTAGGCTATGATGTTCAGTAGTTAAGCACATTAAATACATTTTAATAAATTGATATGTTTTAGCTTAGGATAAGTTTATCAGGACATTACCCCATTATAAATTGAGGGATATCTGTAATCATCCACTTGTGTGCTGACCCTCCAACCCTGCTAAGTCACCTTTCTTTCCATAGTTATTTTTTAAATCAAATTAATAAGGCTTTTGTTTTCTTCCTTGGGTTATGTTGTGTTCAGTATTTTCCAGAGATTTAAAGCATCTGAGAATTTCTAAAACATGACTCAACTGAATCCTGTTCTCTTACATTTCCATTTCAGAATTGGCTGGGTTTATACTGTATTTCTTGATCACTTCCAAGAGTTTTGTGGTTGAGTCTTTGGAGACCTCCTCTGCTCCCATTTGGATGCCCTTTATTTCCTTCTCCTGGCTGATTACATTGGCTAGAACTTCCAGAACTATGTAGAATAATAGTGGTGATAGTGGACATACTTGTCTGGTTCCAATTACAACTGGTAAAGCTTCCGGTTTTACACCCTTCAGTATGATGTCAGCTGTAGGTTTGTCATAGATCAAATCATCTTATGAATTGTGCCACCTATGGCTATTTTCTCAAGTGTTCTTGTTAGAAAAGGATGCTGAATTTTGTCAAATGTGTTTTCTGAATCTATTGAGAAGATCATATGGTCTTTGTTTTTGCTTCTATTGACATGGTGTATTTATGGATTTGTGTATGTTTAACCAACCTTGCATCCCTTGAACAAAGCCTACTTGATCGTGATGTATATATTTTTAATGAGAAATCCCTAATGTCACCCCGTACTCATAACCTGAATAAAAGAGAGTGAGGTGTGTGTCCTCATCAGCCTGGATGAGACCCTGCCCTCTGGCTGTTAGTCCCCAGCTCAGCCCTCGACATGGTTAATGCTAAGATTTTGTTGACTATTTTTGCATTTATATTCACTAGTGAAATTGGTCTGTAGTTCTCCTTTTTAGTTAAGTCCTTTCCTGGTTTTGGAATCAAGGTGGTGTTTACTCCATAGTATGTAGTTAGTAAGGTTCCTTCCTTCTCAATATTTTGGGATAGGTTCTGCAGTATAGGTACAAGCTCATCTTTGAAGGTATGATAGAATCCAGTCCTGGGCTTTTTGTTGGAAGCTTTTTTAATTGTTTCTGCACACTCAGTGCTTAATATTGGTCTCTTCAAGACATCTATTTCTTCCTGGTTAAGTCTAGGAGGATGGTGTGATTCCAGGTATTGGTCCATTTCCTCTGCATTGTCAAATTTCTGGGCATAAAGATTTTGGCAGTGGTCAGAAATAATGTATTGTATCTCTGATGTATCGGTTGTTATATCCCCCTTTTCATTTCTGATTGAAGTGATTAAAGATTTTACTTTTCTATTTCTGATTAATATGGCCAATGGTTTATCAACTTTATCTTTTCAAAGAATCAAGTTTTTGTTTCATTAATTTTCTGAATGATTCTTTTGTTTTCAGTTTCATTTATTTCTGATTTAATTTTTCTTATTTCATTTCTTCTTCTGAGTTTGCACTCCTTTTCTATTTCTTTAACATGTTTCATTAGATTATTGATGTGCTCTCTTTATGTTTTTCAGGTATAGGCATCTAAGGTGACACGTTTCCCTGTAAGGACTGTTTTGCTGTGTCCCACAGGTTTTGGTAGCTTGTGTGTCTATTGTTGTTGTGCTTAAGGAAGTTAATAATTTCCTTATTTAGCTCTTCCTTGACCCAATTGCCATTCAGTATACGGTGGTTTCATTCCCATGCCTTTGCGTGGGGATGCAGTTTTTGTTGGTGTTGAGTTCCACCTTTATTGCCTAGTGGTATGAGAAGATACAAGGTAAAATGTTAATTCTTTTGACTTTATTGAAGTTTGATTTGTGAACCAGGATATGACCTATTTTGGAGAATGTCCCTTGGGCCAAGGAAAAGAACGTATATTCTTTAGCTTTGGGTTGAAGTTTTCTGCATGTGTCTATCAAGCCCAGTTGTCCTGGGTCTCTACCTAACATCTCATCTTTGATAAACCAAAAAAAATCATCCAGTGGGTAAATGAATCCCTGTTCTACCAATGGTTCTGGGAGAACTGGATAACTACATGTAAAAGACTGAAACTCAACCCACACCATTCACCCCTTAAAAAATTGACACAAGATGGATAAGAGACTTAATCCTAAGATACTAAATGAAACAAAATCTTAGAAGAGTGTTTAGGAAAACTCTTGATGATGTTGGACCGGGGAAAGATTTTACTACTAAGACTTCAGCAGCCATCACAACAACAACAAGGTCAATAAATGGGACTTAATTAAGCTGAAAAGCTTCTTCACAGCTAAGGACACAATAAGTAAAGCTAAAAGACAACATTCAGAATGGGAAAAGATATTTGCAGGGTTTCAGTCTGACAAAGTGTTGATAACTAGAATCTACAGAGAACTCAAATTAATCAACAGAAAAAGAGTAAACACTCCTATCTGGGAAAGAGATATAAACAGAACCTTCTGTCAGGAAGACAGACAAATAGCTAACAAACATTTGAAAAAAAACGTTTCATCTTTCCTTATCATCAGAGAATGCAAATAAAAACTACCCTGAGATATCACCCTGAGATATTCTCTCCCAGTGAGAATGGCCCTCATCACAAAGTCTCAAAAGTTGAAGATGCTGGTGTGGATGTGGAGAGAAGGGAACACTTTTACACTGCTGGTGGGACTGCAAACTAATACAACCTTTTTGGAAGGAAGTATGGAGAAACCTCAAAGAACTTAAATTAGACCTCCCATTTGATCCTGAAATCCCATTAGTATTCATCTATCTGGAGGGAAAAAAAAATCCTTTCATCACAGGACATTTGCACTATGATTGTTTATATTGCAGCTCAATTTACAATCTCCAAAATGTGGAAACATCCTCAATTCCCACCAACCCAGGAATGGATTAACAAGCTGTGGTACATGTACACCATGGAATACTATTCAGCCATTAAAAATGATGGAGACTTTACATCTTTTGTATTAACCTGAATGGAAGTGGAACACATTCTTCTTAGTAAATCATTACAGGAATGGAGAAACAAGAATCCAATGTACTCAATTATCATATGAAAGCAGTAGATGATCTAATACAAGGTGGGGGGTAGGGGAATGAAGGATCTGGGAGAGAGGAGGAGGATGAGGGATGGGGGTTACGGTGTATGGCACACCTCTTGGGGGTGGGACGCAATTATAGGGGGACTTTAGCAACTGCAATCAGTGTAATCTAATTCTTTGTACTCTCAATGAATCCCAAACAAAGAAAAAAAATAGGAAAATGAGAGATAAATAAATAAATATGAAGGGAAATTATTGCTTCTCATGATAAAATAATAAACACTACCATATTCTTCATGTGTTCCAGAGGTTTGGCTGTGTAAATTATTTTATGGATTCTGACACGGTAACCCTGCTGAGGACATATGTTGCTTCTTTTTTACAGCTGAGGAATAAAAGGCTCAGAAAATTTAGATAAATTTTCCAATTCATAAACAGATAAGTACCTAATCAGACTTTGCTATATATGAATCAAGGTGATTTCAATTATTCCATCCTGTTTTCTGTAGCTTATTAAACAGCTTATGAAATAATCATACAGATCTTTACTTCCCACCTGCACGTATGAGAGTGATTCTACACCAGTGCTCAGGTTTCAGGGACACACATGAGGCAAAAGTCTGCTAAAGGCTGCCCAAGACGTTGAGAATTTCTTTGTGTTCTGAAAATAGGCCTTGAGACCTAACGATGATCATTTTGTGCTGAAAGAATTCTTCGGATTTATTGCTTGAAGTACAAGTTAATAAAGGGATCATATTCCCTAATCTTCTCTTCTTGTTATAATCACATTATGTTACATTATTCAATATGTTGAAAAAGATGAAATTTCACTTACAAGATATTGGCAATGCTGATATGTTCTTTATTATGCTGGGGACAGAAATTTTGGGATGGTATTTTATCCTCCATTAAATACAAGTTTAAAATGTGCATTTTTTTTTTGAGGGGAGGTGTCTGCATCTATTCCTGTAGTACTGTAACAGAATACCACAGATGGGGTCATTTATAAAAAATAGAACTTTAGTTCTCAGTCCTAGAGGCTGGGGAGCCCGAGATCAAGGCAGCAGCAGGTTTAGCTGTCTGGTAAGGACCACATCCCCTGCAGGGAGGAGAATGTTGTGTCCTTGTGGGGCAGAGGTGGAAGGGTAGAAAAGGATGGACCTCCTTCCCTCCCCCTGTCCCCTTAAAGCTCTTTATAAAGACCCTTAATCGCCTTGATGGGGGAGGAGCCCTCATGCTTTATTCCCTCTTTTTAGAAGGCCACTCCTCTTAACACTATCACCTTGGCAGTGCTGTGGCAGGGGAGATAACTCTACGTCCATGTCCTGTGGATTCTGGCCGTGATGCATGTGTGTCCACATCCAGCCTCTCCTTTCTCCTCCACCTCACTCTCTTCCCTTCCACAGCATTCAAAACGGCCTTCCTATGTCTGCACGCCTGCTTCTCTCTCGGCTCCTCTCCAGACAGCAGAGCGATCTTCTCAAATCACAGTGCTCTGAGGAATGCTCCGCAGTGCCCCAACCTGGCTCTGAGCATTATGTCCCTGGACAGCCTCTCAAACATTACTCCACACCAGCTCCCCTCCCAACCACTCAAGAACCAAGCTCGCTTCCCATAAACTGTTAGCCGCCAGGCTATCCTGAGGGTGTGGCTTAAAAATGCATGAGTTGTGTTCATAAGGTGCACGCTGCAGACAGAAAACTGTGCAAGGAAGGAAGTGCAAGGATCACCTTGCACAGAAGGACTCATATATCTCAGTGTCCAGGACGATTTTTCTTTGTTTGATGTCCACTTCCTATGTTGCCTTATATTTTTATTTTTTAGTTGTGAACAAGCTATCAGTAGTAGAAGTTAAGTTGAAATAAGCTTTGAGGGGACTGGTGGCCCTTCATTCTGCATGCACAGCTGCTTCCATGGTCTCCTCCAACAGTGTGGGACTGTGCAGGAAACAGAATCTCACTTTGGGATTCAGTTAGCTGAATTAAAAAAAAAAAAAATCTACTCCTTTTTTTTCCTCAAGCATTTCCCTATCTGACATACAGTTACCTTTTAAGAAGCACTTGCTGATGAACGAAGGGCATTCGGTCAATCCAGCAGCACATTACATGAGTCCTTCAAAGCAGCCATGGTGCTTGCAGGTGCTCTGGGCTGAGGCCCGTGAGTGATGCTTAAAGCATAAACATGCAGCCTGTTAGGGCATCAGTCCTCAGCAGAGCAATCATACTACAGGTGTTTGTAAAATACAGTAACCTCTGTAAGATACCTGCCCAAGGGACTACAAATGTCAATACATGGAGGGGGTCAATATAAGGAATGAGGCTTACTGTACTGACACACACTTGTGGTGCATGTCAGGTCTGTGAACATTAGGTCAACCTGTGGAGGTAGTAGGGATCATATTCTCTAATAAATAAATTTCGGAGGGCGTCAGCTGTGGAGGCTATATTGTGTGTGTGTGGGGGGGGGGAAGATTCAGCATTTAGAGTGATCTAAACCCTTGCTCCTTGAGAGCAGTCCTGAGACCATGCAACTTGTTATGAAAACAGTCTCAGATCTTCCCAGACCCACTGAGTCAGGTAGTATATGTTGTCCCTATTGCCTGGGATGGAAACACTTCATGAGAAGTCTTGGCACAAACATTCTTTCTAGAGCTTTGTGATTTATTGCATGGCAAATCTGCAAACACATCTTTATTTTTTTTTGTTTTTGCCTTAGCACTTTGCTTTGCAATTAACCCAATCCACAGCAATTCACACCAGAATTGGTCATGTTTATTGGAAAATTAAGTAATGAGTTTTCGTGTACCAGGAGTGTTGGTAATAAGAGTTGTAATGATCACAAAGTATTTATGATGAGCACCCGCCCACAAGCAAGGTTCTTACTAATGTTCTGAGCTCAGGAACAGCAGAAGGGAGAGATCTATTGAAGCAGAATTGATATTTTTTAAAAAATGACTAATAATTTTAAGAAGACTGTGCACAAGATAATTTGATGCAGACAAGTGCTGAAAGTACAATTATATATTACTTTGCAAAGGAGAATTTTTATTTAAATACTTACTAAATTAAAAGAAATATACTAGCAATCAAATGAGATCCAGACGCATTGAATTTTCTCTTCTAGATTAGGATTATACAGGTGCAAAAGGAAGGGAACATTTTGGGTAGAGGGGAAGAACTAAAAAAAAAAAAAAAAGATGGCAAGAGCATGAGAACTGGCTGGCTGAGCTAAGGGGACGCTTAGCAAGGGTTTGCTGGCAGGCCAGCCTTTGAGTTACTGACTGACTGGCATAGATTTTATATAGTAGAACCCAACTGTAGATGGGAATATAGAACACTCTGATATAATTTTTGGTTAATGTTTATATGGGCACCTATATATAATTACTCATATACACATATAGGTTTCAATACAAAAAAATTCATATGCTCAGAAGTTCATGGAATTTGATAAATTGGCTACACCACTATTTTATAAGGTCGACAATTAAGTTCATGAACTCATCCTAGAGAGAGTGCTGCATGCCTCATTGCTGAATATCAGTATGGCCACTTTGAAGTGGAAGTGCTCTCCTTGGAACCTGTGAACTGCCACCAGGACCTAGTTCACCCTTCAAAGCAATTTTGGAACTCTTTTTCTAGAAAGACCATCAGAACCAGTGTCTTACAAGGTCTGGCAATTAAGTACACAAACTTGTGTCTGTACCCTTATGTTGGCAGCACTGTCTAAACAACCTGGTAAGGCTTCATAACCTTGGTATATCAATATCTCACGGCTGTGTTCGTAGAAGATGGATTGAGGGGGTAGTGAGATCTGAGAATGAAGATTGCAGTCAAAACCTCACTGAGTCTTTTGAAGAAAAGAAAAATGAACAACAATAAGGAAAAAAGGGCAAAGCGAATGCTAAGGTGATGAAACTTAAGAGGCAGCAGAAAGAAAATGAGCCATTGTAGATACAGAGAATAATCATTTGAAATAAGTGGGGGGAAAAGTCAGAGAATTCTTCTAAACCTTCGGAAATAAAGATGATCGCTGTTTTATTGGTCTTAAATATGCAAAGAAGAAATCTCAGCCAGGCCCACAGTATGAAAGGACCAGGCAGCGCTGAGCATTGGAGTGTCTCTTCTATTTATGTTTTATTGGAACTAGAATGTTAAATCTGTCATGAGATGTATGTGAAAAGAAATAAGCCGTCTTCCCAATGATTTACCTTCATTCTCTACAAATCAGTCACGTCACTCTGTGCTGAGCCCCAAGCCGTCTTTGTCTTCATTTTCCCTTGACCCCCCCATTGCTTTGTAACTGTAATAAGTAGATTAGACAAGTCGATCCTTGCTACTCTTATCTTTATTTGCAAAAGAAATAAGTGTACCTTATGGATGTGTGTCCATAATACACACATTACACTCTTCAGATAATAATAATCTGCATATAATAACTTTCTTTATTTTTGGGGGGAGAGGGAAAGGATAGTCTTTGTTTTTTAATTTTTTTTTTACACAGTAATTAATTTATTGAAGCCAATTTGATTTGTTTGCATTTTTTTTTTTGCTATTACACATACATACACAAAATTGTAGCAAACAGCTTTGTACATACATTATATAATATATAGGATAGATTCTTATTTTATTTTTTTATTTTTATATATACATGTGTTTATTAGGTTTCCATTTTTTTGCCTTCACAAAATTAAAAAGGCTTAAAATTTAATAACAATAACAATGTTTAAGATAAGGACTAGAAACAAAAACCTCATAAAGAATGAACATAAATATATTCAGAAAAGAAATCAGAAAATTGCTGCTTTGAAATATTAAGCAATAATAATAATAATAATGCAAAGGAAGTATCATTCACATTGTCAAATAAGAGTATATGTATTATAGAATGCTGTGACTCTGAGATTCAGTATGGAGTCATCAGTTAACATCTTTTTTTTTTTTAAGTCTCAAAAACTAGACAATTAGTATTTATAAATAAAAGTAAAAGATAATTTCAAAAAACAGATCATGCCAAATCTTACAGACAATAGAAAAAGAAGAAATACTTCAAAATCATTCTACTTGATCTGGATACACCTGATATTAAAATTGGAGAAAGTATATTATTATAAAGGAGTAATTAGGATATTGCATCCTCATTTATAAGTGACATATATTTGTAATTTCCCCTTTATAATAATAACTTTTCATTTATTGAATACCTATGCCAGCAGAGTGCTGTTCGTACGTTTGATCTTACTGAACCCTTGCAGTTACCTTTTGACGTGTGCGTCAGTAAACTGAGAGTAGTGAGGCAACGTTCACTACATGACTTAACTAAAGCCGTACCGTTAGCGAAAATCTGCAACAAGAACCAAATCAGAGGTCTGACTTTAAAGTGCACGCTTGGAAAAAAAAAAAAAAAAAGATAGCTTAATAAACATGACTTTATAAGATGATTAAGGGATCATTTGCCTAAGCAATTGAGAAATATGCGTAGTACAATTAAAGAAAAAAACAACCAAGATTTACTCTCTTTAGATATATCAAAAGTAAGAAAATTCACTAAATTTCAAAAGTTTCATGTAATGCCAATAATGTCATTTTTTTTTTTTTTAAAAAAAAGCTGATCTACAATGTCTGCTGCAGAGCAATCATGCAAACTTGGTACAATAAATAAATAGATAAATAATATTAGACTTTAGCAGGAAACATGAGCCTGAATTTAGTCTGTAACAATTATGCCAACTAATCTTCTTTGAATCAGAAGGGCTATAAAATCATTCTTGATAGATTGCCAACCTCTGTTTTAAATCCCTCCAATAGCCTTTATATGAAACAGAATTTAAAAGGTATAGCTCAAAACAACCCCCCAAAGATTCCCAATTGTTGATATCAAGGTGGTTTCTTCAATCCTTGGAACCAGGGTGGACTGTTGAATGCACTCCCAGATTTAACAGAAGTAGCTATAAAGCTGCTCACGTTGGCCCCTTGGGTATGAATCCTCTTACTAGAGGGCTTCAAATGTGTTTGTGGAATCCCATCTTTCCCATTTAACCTGACAGAGAAATGTCATTTCATTCTCTGCTTGCCCCGAATAACAATTTTAAGGAAGCCAAGCACTGGATGTGCTTCAGGGAGCGAAAGAGAAATGAGGGTTTGTGAGCATGAACAAAAGATTATCTGAGCAAAATAGGAGGGAAAGTGATGGGAAAACTAGACACTGGAACATTGTGAGACAGAGTCAAAAACAAAACAATCTTTTGCATTCACTGCATTCAGTGAATTAAAGTGAACATTTTCCAAATGCTAAGCTATCTTCTCATGGATATATTGCTTCAACAAAATCATGGCTTTGGAAAAACAAAGATTATTATTTGTGATTTTAACTGCTTTGCCTAAAATGATGCCTTTATGCCTATGGTTTTTCTTCACTCTGCTGCAAATGGTTGTGGTATGTAATATGTGCACGTGTGCGTGTGCAGATCTCTGATGTTTGGAATATCTAGGTATACATAAATTTAAACACAAGAGAATTCTTAGAACTTGGATTTGAATTTTCCAGGGTGGCACCTGTGGCTCAGTGAGTAGGGCACCGGCCCCATATACTGAGGGTGGCAGGTTCAAACCTGGCCCTGGCCAAACTGCAACAAAATAACAGCCGGGTGTTGTGATGGGCACCTGTAGTCCCAGCTACTTGGGAGGCTGAGGCAAGAGAATCACTAGAGCCCAAGAGTTTGAGGTTGCTGGGTTTGAGGTTGATGCCATGGCACTCTACTGAGGGTGATAAAGTAAGACTCTGTCTCTAAAAACAAAAGAACTTGATTTTCTAGAAGTATAAATGTATTAGTAAAGTAAATTTTCCTTTACTTTTCTGATAATTTCCTATTATATTTACTTAATATTTTGAAGAAGAACCAAAACAACTGACAAAACAAC
The DNA here is from genome assembly GCA_963574355.1 of Loris lydekkerianus. Taxonomy (NCBI): domain Eukaryota; kingdom Metazoa; phylum Chordata; class Mammalia; order Primates; family Lorisidae; genus Loris; species Loris lydekkerianus. The sequence continues at coordinate 6,900 of CAUYPK010083558.1, read as the reverse complement.
CTGGATCCCTAGCAGAACATAAAATAGTCTCAGCAGAGAGTGGTAAGCTCTGCCTTCTGGCCACAGGTCTCACTCAAAGTCATCGCGCCACTCTAGGCTAGCAACTCATCTTTCTGACCACAATTCTCCATCTGTAAAATGATAAGTTTACATAAACTCTTTCATTCGGTTCTTCCAGCTCTAACATGCCACATGTATATTATCATTAGAATCTATGTGGGAAAAGGTTTAAATTATCTCAGTTCAAATCTACAATGTGAACAATAATATTGAGTAAAAGAAGGCCCTTAATTTAGTTATCGCAAAGCTCTTCTTTCACGAGTGCATCTGAAGCAGGTGTGTGATTGTCGGGAATTCCGTGTTCTTCCTGCGCCCTTCCCTGTAATGCGTAGTCACTTGAGAACTATCTCCTTATCTCACAGTAGAGAATGTCTGGATCAGAACTAGTGGATTTAAGAAAAAAGTGTTTACACTGAATTCTCCCCACCTCATCCTTGTGTTTGAGAAATTTCTTAATCTGTTCATGGGTTGATTTCACATCTTGGCAATTGCGGATTGAGCTGCCCTCAATGTTCTAGCACAGAGAACCTTATGGTAAAATGATTTCCATTTCCTTCTGGGAGTGGATTAATAAACTGGGGTCTATGTATACTATGAAATACTATGCAGCCACAAAAAATGAAGACTTTACATCTTTTGTGGTTCCCTGGATGGAGTTGAAGCACATTCTTCTTAGTAAAGTATCACAAGAATGGAAAAGCAAATAGTATCCAGCGTACTCAATCCTAATATGAAGTCAGTAGATGAACAACTACACACCCACACACCCACACAAGCGGGGGAGGGCGGCTTGGTGAGCTCTCACCTAATGAACAGAATGCGGGGTGCACACCTCCTGGGTGAAGGGCTTGGCTGCAACTTGGACTTCACCTAACAAACACGAACAATGTAACTTAATTGTTAGTACTCTCCTATTAATCTGAAATTTAAAAAAAAAGTAATTTTTCCTTTGTGCATGCCTCTTTCTGGTACAGACTTTCATGTAATAACAGATCTGTGTCTTCAGTAGGAAGGACAGCAGTGGGGGGTGGGGGAGTCTTTCCTGCCTTCTGCATCTTAAGTCTTTGCACCCTGTTTTCTGACAATAGCTTATAAACTATTGGATTTGGAGTAATAAGTGTGTTGATGAACTTTGTAAGTTCTTTACCTGGTAATAGAACTTCCTTGGGTTTTAAGGAAAATGGGAAAGGGACAGGAACAAAGAAACAGTGTAAGATGTTTACGAGCAGCCGACTCCTACGCATCTTGACACCAAGGAGTCAACATGGCAATCGATTTTGTGATGACAAAGATACTATTTGATGCCCCCACTTTCATCCCGATACTAAATGAAGCAATACTCGTGACAATGTGCTCCCCTGGCCACACCATCACATTAAGCCACGGGAGAGCCATCAGCCTTGCAGTCTACACTGTGAAGGTCGTTTGTGAGTGTTTTCCCATTGTTTCTCATTAACCTTTAGCATTCTTAAAATTTTGAAAATGTGTATATTTATGCCACACCCCAAGAAATATAATTAATGATTATACAAGTATTTTAGATGAAAACTAGGAAAAAATGATGATTTAATAATTAACATTTCCAATAAATGGGAACAATTCCCTACAAGAATAGGGCTGAATTTGTTCTGTTTCTTTTCAGCTGTGTCCTGTGGAATCCCAGAATCCCCAGGAAATGGTTCGTTTACGGGTAACGAGTTCACTTTGGATGGTAAGGTTACCTATGAATGTAATGAGGGCTTTCAGCTTGACGCCAGTCAGCCAGCGACCGCAGTGTGCCAGGAAGATGGGCTATGGGGCAACAAAGGGAGGCCGCCTGCTTGTAAACGTAAGTGTTTAAACGTGTTTTCCCACCTGCGTAGCTTTGGTCACGAATGGGTTCACTGAGGACTGCTATTTACTCCTGCGCAGGGGTCTTCTGCCACCCAAGGTGGTGGAAACTCGGCAACTTTCATCATAGTCATATTAAAACCAATTTACTCCATGTACAATGCTCCAGCTATTTAAAATGAGCAATGCACTGTTAGAAATGAGATGAATCCTCTGGGTGCCCTTCACATAGAGACCATGTAATGTATACAGCCAGTCCTGCTCACTGATGCCACTTTCAATTTGGAGACATGGAATTTAGAGGCACTGAGACATTAAATCTGGCAACAGCACCCTATGCAAGGTAATTAAAACGTGATTCAACACAAGTTTTCTTCTTCATCTCCTGTCTAATGCTAAGTTCTGTGATGTCAAAGGCAATGCCAAATTCATTTGTATTTCACCTTGATGCACAGTAAACAAAGCACTTATTTGATTGCAAAGTAAGGTAAGTTTTCTGGAAAGGTATTTATAGTCTATAACAATATTATTAAAAGGTTCAAGTTTGTATCCATTGTGGAACCCTCATCTTAAAAAATAATGAAGTTTATAAGGCAAAATAAAACAACGTATTTCTCTCTCATATGCACACACATACACAATTTCTGCAGCAAGACTTTCATCACAGGTAGTTAAAACTAACCTCGAGTTGGAAATAATGTAACCTCCCACTCTTCTAAGCTACAGACTATTAATATTTTTATATATTCAATGACACTTTTTCTCTGGTGATAATAACAGAAGGAATCCTCGTGGTCTTTGATTATAAAATCAGATCACTGGCCTCTCTTGTGTATAGCGTACTGGTCTTGCTAAAAAAAAAAAAAAAAACAGGAACTATTTAGATATTAATATATAAATGCTTATGGAAAATAGTTCAATTCTCACCAACAGTTTCTATTTTCCTTGCTTTCATTTTGATCTTTTTATTGCATTTTCTTAGATTCAGTTAGGCAATATTGAAACAACAATAATATTTCTTGGTTATTTTCAATTTAATAAGGTGCTGTTTTTTGCAAGTAAGTCATACAATGGAAAGGTAGGAGAGCCAGATGTATTGGTATGATTTCTGAGTTCAATCCTAAACAAAATTATTCTCTCAAAATAAGAACTTAATCTGACAGATGGCAAAACACATAGTTTGGGGTTGATTTTAATAGGAAAGACACCCGAGGCATTTAAAGCAGTGCTCACGTTTCACGGGGCCAGATCATTAATAATGATGTCTGCCATTGTTGAAGTGGATGTTACCTGCTGTGTATTTCAGAGAGCTTATCTATAAGCCTCATAAAAACACGAAAAGGTGAGCCATCAGGGACCCTGCAGATGAAGTCAGAACTACTGGTGTGCAGCGCTGAGGAGTGGGTCCCCCTCTGCCCAGGGGTATATCCTGTGCCTCCTCCACAACCCATGCTTCCCTACTCGGAGGGTGCTTAAAAATCCCTGCAGAGATTTGAAATAAAGACTAGTATCCAGGTTTGACCATCAGGATCCAAGTTAACCAGTATTGGATGGAGACTAGGCATCGGTTATTCACAGTTTTTAAAAGTCTCTGGATATTATGCTTAAAATGCCAAGTATTATATTCTATTCCAATAAAATGGATTTTGTTGGAAAGTCCATTTTAAATTTGTATACTGTCTAAGAGTGACTTGATAAATGACAAGGTAACTACATAAAATAAATAAAAAAAATATATACACATTATATATTATATATACACATTTGAGATATATATATTTTTTTTCTTCTTTTTTTTTTTTTTTTTTTTTTGGCCAGGGCTGAGCTCGAACCCACCACCCTTGGCATATGGTGCCGGTGCCATACTCCTTGAGCCACAGGTGCCACCCCATATATATTATTTTTATTGCTGGGGATTCATCAAGGGTACAAAGAACCAGGTTACATTGATTGCATTTGTTAGGTAAAGTCACTCTTATGGTTGTGTCCCACTCCCAAAAGGTATGTCACACACTGTGACCCCCCACCCCCTCCTTCCTTGTTTGTTTCTGTTCTCCCTTCCTGTACCCCCACCATGTACCACGTCATTAATTGTCCTCATATTAGAATTGAGTACACGGGATTCTTGCTTCTGCATTCTTTGATGCTTTACTAAAAATAATGTCTTCCACTTCCATCCGGATTAATCCAAAAGATGTTAAGTCTCCATCTTTTTAGTGGCTGAATAGTATTCCATAGTGTACATATACCACAGCTTGTTAATCCATTCCTGGGTTGGTGGGCATTTAGGCCATTTACACATTTTGGTGATTGTAAATTGAGCTGCAATAAACAGTATAGTGCAAGTGTCCTTGTGGTAAAAGGATTATTTTTCTTCTGGGTAGATGCCTAGTAATGGGATTGCAGGATCAAATGGGAGGTCTAGCTTGAGTTCTTTGAGGGTTCTCCATAGTTCCTTTCAAAAAAGGTTGTATTAGTTTGCAGTCCCACCAGCAGTGTAACGTGTTCCCTTCTCTCCACATCCATGCCAGCATCTGCAGTTTTGAGATTTTATGATGTGGGTTTGGACAATATCTCAGAGTGGTTTTGATTTGCATTTCTCTAATAATTAAGGAAGATGAGCATTTTCTCATAAGTATGTCAGCCATTCATCTGTCTTTTTTAGAGAAGGTTCTATTTGTCTCTCTTGCCCATTGATATAAGAGATTGTTGGCTTATTTTCATGTTGAATAATTTGAGTTTTCTGTAGATCCTAGTTATCAAGCTTTTTTCCCATTCAAAATATGCAAATAAATATCCTTTTCCTTTTGTAGGTTGTTTATTTGCTTTGGATGTTGTCTCCTTAGCTGTACAGAAGCTTTTCAGTTTAATTAAGTCCCATTTGTTTATTTGTTGTTGTCGTTGTTGCAAATGCCATGGCAGTCTTCTTCATAAAGTCTTTCCCCAGGCAGATATCTTCAAGTATTTTTCCTATGCTTTCTTTCAGGACTTTTATTGTTTCATGCCTTAAATTTAGGGCTTTAATTCATGTTGAATCAATTTTTGTGAAGGTACGGGTCCAGTTTCAGTCTTTTATATGTGGCTATACAGTTCTTCTAGAAGCATTTATTGAATAGGGATTCTTTCCCAAAGTGTATGTTCTTGTTTGGTTTATCAAAGATCAGGTGGCTGTAAGATGTTTGTTTCATCTCCTGGTTTTCTATTCATTTCAGATATCTATATCTCTATTTTTGTGCCAGTACCATGCTGTTTTCATCACTATGGCCTTGTAATATAGCCTAAAGTCTGGTAGGCTGATGTCCCCAGCTTTATTTTTGTTAACTAAGAATTGCCTTATCCATATGGGTTTTTTGTTTTTTTTTTCTGGTTCCATACAAAATGAAGAATTAGTTTTTCCAAGTCTTGATTATATGGTGTTGGCATTTTAACAAGCATAGCATTAAATCTGTACATTGCTTTGGGAAGTATAGACATTTTAACAATATTGATTCTTCCCAGCCATAAGCATGGTATGTTCTTCTATTTGTTGATATCTTCTGCTATTTATTTTTGTAGGGATTCATAATTTTCTTTATATAGGTCCTTTACCCCCTTTTTTTAATGTATATTCCTGGGTATTTCATTTTCTTTGAAGCTACTCTGAAGGGGATTGTGTCCTTAATTAGCTTCTCATCTTGGCTGTTATTGGCATATACAAGGCTGATTTGTGGATACTGATTTTATATCCTGAGACATTACTGTATTTTTTTTTCTTCCAGGAGTCTTGTGGGTGAATCTTTGGGGTTCTCTAGGTATAAGATCATATCATCAATAAAGAGAGAGAGTTTGACCTCCTCTGCTCCCATTTGGATTCCCTTTATTTCCTTCTCTTGCATAATTATACTGGCTAGAACTTCTAGCACTATGTTGAATAGTAAAGGTGACAGAGGACAACCTTGTCTGGTTCCAGTTCAAAGAGGAAAAGCTTTCAGTTTTACTCCATTCAGTAAAATATTAGCTGTGTGTTTGTCATAGATAGCTTCAATCAGTTTTAGAAATGTGCCACCTATGCCTATACTCTTCTAATTTTAAAAGGATGCTGGATTTTATCAAATGTTTTTTGTGTATCTGTTGAGAGGATCATATGATCTTTATTTTTGCCTCTGTTAATATGGTGGATAACATTTATGGACTTGTGTATGTTAAACCAGCCTTGCATCCCTGGGATGAAACCTACTTGATCATGATGTATGACTTTTTTGATGATAACCTGTAATCTATTGGCTAGAATTTTGTTGAGAATTTTTGCATCTATATTCATGAGTGAGATTGGTCTGAAATTCTGTTTGTCAGTTGGGTCTTTTCCTGGTTTTGGTATCAGGGTAATGTTTGCTTCATAGAACATGTCGAGAAAGATTCCTTCCTCCTCAAAATTTTAAAATAATTTCTGCAGTATGGGAATAAGCTCTTCTTTGAAATTTTGATAGAATTGTGGTGTGAAGCTATCTGGACCAGGGCATTTTTTTGTTGGGAGATTTTTTTTAATGTTTCTGTGATCTCAGTGCTTGAAAAGTGTCTGTTTAGGAGATCTATTTCTTCCTGGATGAGTCTAGAGAGAGGATGTGATTCCAAATATCGATCCCTTTCCTTCACATTCATTGTCAAATTTCTGGGCATAGAATTTCTTGTAGTATTCAGGGATAATCTCTTGTATCTCTGTGGCATCTGTTATTATTTACCCTTTATCATTTCTGATTGAGGTTACAGGAGATTTTACTTTTCTATTTCTAGTTAGTCTGGCCAAAGGTTTATCTATTTTATTTATTTGTTTATTTATTTATTTATTTTAGCATTGTGGTGATGTGTTTTATTTTATTTATTTATTTTTAATAATTTATTTTTTATTGTTAAATCATAGCTGTGTACATTAGTGCAATCAAGGGGTACAAAATCTCCCTGTTTTATTCATTTTCTGAATGATTCTTTTGTTTTCAATTTCACTAACCTCTGATTTAGTCTTGGATATTTCTT